>CAJVPK010000366.1:0-36811 GCA_910592015.1 Diversispora eburnea | reverse complement strand
CCGATATGTGTCAAAAGATGTATATCGGGTACCTATCGGGCACCATGATTGGTGCATGATAAGTGCATGATATGCCAAATTTTGACCAGTGTATATATATGTTTTATCAATTTTCGACCAGTGAATATTCTCTCGATATTACTTTTTTATTATGTTCACATGTTCTAATGTGTTATCTGTATTTATCATGTGAAAAAAAAAGAGGGTATTACATAGGATCATAACAACTACTCACTTCGGATACCTTCTGAAGTTTTTCTGAACGTGGAATAATGATTATATTCTATTTTTGTATTTCAATAGGATTAATTCCTTTGATCCAAATGGTTACTACTTATGAGACAGTTGGAATATTTTATACATGTTAATCAAGACCTGAGTTTACTTTAATAATGAGTTTGCAGTGTGAAAGGTTTTGAATTTTAGAAAGATATTAGAAGTTCAAAACAAAAGGATTAATATTGTTTAAAATACATCTAATTTTGTTAATTGTGTCTTGATTTAATAAAGATATAATTTTTAACCTATTTTTGTCAACATGTTTGGTGTCGTAAATATAGAGCTAAAAGAAATGTGATAGAAATCTATTATCTGAAAAGAAATCAAGTATCACATGATAGATTCTATCTTGGACACGAAAACAATAAACTCTATTTCATTCGTTAGCCAACTCTTTATCAAGTTTTATCTCCATAGATGTAAAGGCAAAACAGAATTATAAGTACAAATATTTTTTTGAAAATTTACTCCAATTATAGGTGCTGTTCAAATTCCAAATCCCAAATCCCAAATCCCAAATTCCAAATTTCAAATTTCAAATCCCAAATCCCAAATTCCAAATTCCAAATTCCAAATCTCAAATCCTAAATCTCAAATTATTAATTGCCAAAATTTCAAATCCCAAATTATATCAAATCTCAAATTCCAAATATTATGAAAACTAAATTTTGACAACTGAAATATCAAAATAATTTGAAATTTGGATAATATGTATAACTCCAATATTGTTATTTCTAATAAATAAGTTTTTTATTATTTCAGGTATGCCAGTTTCTATTAATATAACTTTTCCATTTGTATAACATAAATTTAAAGGTTTTTCAATAAATTTCTTAGTTTCACATACCTTGTAAAATGTTGCAGTGGGGAGCTGAAGTCTTTTAAACTGAACAGATTTAAAAAAATTCTTTACACCATTAACCATTCATATATTTCAGTGATATATATAATACTGGCATACATAATTTTTTTGTTTTTGTTTTGAAAGTTTACAGTTTTCTCTTTCTTATTTTCGATTTTTACATTTCCTTCTTATATTGGTTACATGCTAAATTCTTCTACCATTCGCAAGGCTACTTATTTTAGAAATAGACTGAATTTCATCACTACATGTTAAATACAGATAACACATTGTTACAGAATGAAAATATAATGATAATATAATATTAAAAACACCTGCAATAATTAATAATGACCTTTAAAATAATATTTAAAATTTAATTAGTGAATATTAACTCATATAACAAATAGTAACATTTTAATAATTTTTAGTAAATATTTATAGTCTATAATACACATTAAGTAGTCACGAAATAGTAGTACAAGATCATGTGTTCATGTGATATTTAGTTATACAAACATAATTATCAATCCATAATATTAATTATTATCACTTAATATTATTTAACAATAATATTTAGTAAATAATAGTAACCAATAATAATAGTATACAGTAAGGCATAGTAGGCACAGTAATGGTACAGTAATGAAGATTACAAAATTTAGATATAAAAAGGGACTGAAATCACCTTGCCCTTCTTTAGTTTTACAATTTTATAATTTTGAATTTTGATAATTTGTAACTTATTTGAAATTGATAAATTTAATTTTATAATTTGTAACTCCAAGATAAATACTTGTAAAAATTACCTTACAATGGAATTAATAAAATAAATATTGAAAATAAAAATATAAACTATAAAAATAATTATTAAGTGATATAATATGTAGTTAATAAAGGAATAATGAATATTATGGGATTAAATACTTGGTTGTATAATTGTATAATGTTATTATTCCTGAGTTAATGAAATTAATGATAAACTATTATAATAAACCCTGGACCTGGAATAATAATTAACTTGGATAATTGAAGATGATATTCAAAGTTGATGAAATTAAAAGATAATTAACAGATGGATTTTAATATTAAGGATGACGATAAACTTGAAAAGATATTGGAATAAATTGGATAAAAGGTCTGATTCCCTTTCTAAAATAATTGAATCAGTGGTGTCTTCTAAAATGATGAAACAATAGTCTTACCTTCAGGAAAGAACTATAAACTCCTTAAAAGAACCATTGAGTCACTTTATTAGGTGGTTCTTGAGAAAACCAAAGACCACTGGTGACAACATCCGAATATTCATATCTATTTCTTTTCATACAAAACATAAAAAACAACAAACTCTTTAACCACAGGAAAATATAAAAATAGTATGCTTACAAAATCTTTTATTTTTTAATTTTATTTTATTTGTAATAAATGTGAAACAATTATATTAATATTTTTTACCGAGAAATATAAAACATAAAAATGGAATTTTAAAAATTTTTTTATTTATTTTTATCATTACAGAAAAAAAAACTATTTCCTTAATTCATGTACAAAACCAGATTTTTTCTTCAAATTTTACCTTTTCCATCTATTCTGTTAGATCCTTTAACGTTTTTTGATTTATTCAAATAAACAATATCCTGAAAAATCTATTATATATCCGAATTATCCATACAAAAAAGGGAATACATAATAAATAATAAAATTGCTCATCTGTGAAACATTTAATTCTTAAGAAACTCCTTGAAATATATATTTAGATTTTAGTTTTCATCTGCAATCGGTGAAACCTTCTAAATTAGAAATAGAAAAAAAACAACCCGACAGGGGACCATAAATTGAACTTGCCAAGAAAGGAAATTTTCAGGGGCATTACAACCGAGACTTAGTAGTATAGATTTATAAAAATTCTGCGTTGTTCTGTAAATTACAGAAAATCATCGTTCCTGTCACGATTGCCCAGGGCAAGTGATAATCTGATTTCTTTTGTGAAAAAAAAATCTCGCGTAATAGTTTTAACGTTATTATTTTTTCTTTTGTTGTAGCGCGTTATTATGCAATAAGTTCTTCCTTCTTACACTTTCTCGTAAGGCCATATGTTTTAATTCGCATTACCTTCAGTGCCAGGAAATGTGTATAAATACTTCGAACGCAAAGTTTCTGAATGGAACATAGTGAACCATTCCTTTGAGGTTGTCTGACATTCAGACAGTGTTGTTGGAACGCATTTTACCCTTCGAGGTTACCTGTATTCAAGGCTTCGAGCCGACCTGGCACTGGCTCCATCAAGCGCAGAATGGTCTTCGAGGTTGTTTTGTTATTAAAGGCTTCGAGCTGATTTGGCGGATATGGAAATAATCTTTTTCATTAGGATGATAAACCAGATCGCAAACTGGCTAGAGAGTGGGAGGGTCGACACTCACATAATCACATTTATCTTCATGGAACTATCAATGGAATGACTATAAACAGCAAACGGTCAGAACTATAAATGGGATCGTTTCTTTAAAAGGGATATTCATGATAATCAGGTACATATTTTTTTAGCTATAACTATTATTTTGCATTTGTTCCTAATAAATCTACAATCTTAATCTTTAGGACTATAACAAAGTTCCCAAACGAACAAGAATTGAAGATTGGTTTCAACCCTCTACTCCTCCACATCAGATCTATTCACGAAATGCTTACTCCCCTTGGGCCTTCAATCAATATACTATAAAATGATCCAAAAAACAAACTAAAATTTTTTCATTTTCTTACTCATATTATCGCATGGAGGCAGGAAGATTTAGATCTCGATAATGATGATTTCTCGATTTTATGTAAACAAAAGATTTCAGGTTTTTCTTTTCTGGAGTTAACAGAAGAAAGTTAGAAAGATGGGGAATGGTAGGACCAGCAACAGAACTTGCAAAGTTTATTGCGGATCTCAAAGAACAAAAATCAGAAATTTCTCGTTATATAAATGTTGGAAGAATTGAAAGAAGTCTTAAGAAAATACAAGTAAATGGGGAGGAGATTACATGTATTAAGCAATTTAATCCAGGTAAATTATCAAGGAAGTTATTTGATTTTTTTAATAGCGTTATACATCAGGTTGATAAGTATTTTTTGTTCTATAGTTTTTTGAGAAAATCGATGGTGATGATAAAGCACTCGAAAAATGCATGAATGAAATTACAATGCAACCTAATGCCAATGAAGCTACACGTTACGTCAATATTAAACGCATCTCTGGCTATCGTCCGAAGACTTACCAATGAAGAAAAATCTATATATCATACCAAAAAGGAGTTTCCAGTGAAGAGGCATCTGGACGTGTCGATTATGCAATAAAAGAAAACGAAGATCTTATGTGTATAGCTGAAGGAAAACCTCGTAACATCGAAATCGGTTACCTCCAGAATATCATGCAACTAGAAAGTGCATATCATACAAACAAAAAGTAACGTACGGCGGATCAAGCATTTTGAGATGATGATTATGACTATCTTTACAGAATAGTCTCTACAGGTATTGATAGATTTTAATATCCAACCATTCCCGCAATAGAATTTTTTGATTTACAAATTTATTTTTTTTAGCTACGGAATGGCTTTTGCTACCGATGGCCTTTATTGCACCAGTAAAAGCGAATATCAAATTAATTTATTCAAAACAGTATTGAAAGAAGATTTTGACTCAATTTGAAAAGGGGTGAAACAGGTGATGGGTTTTGTTGTGGGGTTATTAAAAGACCGAATTAGTATCAATAATTCTCCAGCCAGTAAAAGAGCCAGAATAAAAAATTTTACAAGAAAATAGGGGTTAGATAGTTTTTTTCCCGCATATGTTTACGGAAATAAATGTACTATTTTTTATACGAATAAAAAAGCGATGTGATTTTTATTTGAAATTAAAGGCATTAACTAATAAAAAGATTTTTGCCCTGGAAAATTTGAATGACCTGAGGTCTGTAAAATTTCTTTGCAAGTGATATATACAAATACGATTCGAATCAATTATTAATATTCATGAAACAGAGTTCACAGGAGAGAATTTTTTGATAAAATGTAAATCGTATGATGGCGAATTCTTGATAACGATTTTATTAAAACTTTTGAGATAAAAATTCATACATGTTACATTTTATTGAATTTAATTTTATCTTACAGGTGAACGATTCTCATTCAATTCAGCTTCAATTTCGGATGCAATTTGCCGTCGTTTACCCTGTGTTTTCTAAAAATAATTTTTGACTACTTTCTCGATTTCAAGTGACTTATTTTAACATTTATTTATAGTAATACCAATTAGCAATGAATACCACTTCAAGTAATTTAAGGATACAGTACGCGTCTTCAAGTATCCTAAATTCGGACGGTAATCTATATATCAGCTCCTGACCAGTCCATGGCATAGAAGTTTAGTTCTAGACCTATATATTAAACCAAATCTACATAAATAAATGTTGACAAAACTTACCGATTTGAAGCCATCCATACACTATCAAATTTGTACGCTTCTCGAATGATACGTGCTTACATTCTTTTAGAAGTCTTATTATCATAAGTTTTACCTTGTCAATATAACGCTTTTTACGACAGGCAGTGGGTATTCCAAGCGAACCCAACCTTCCTGATACCTCTCCATAAATAATTTCGAATTTATTAGACGTTTTGATGAGAGTAATTTTCATATCTACGGGTTTTTGGGATTGTTCTTTGATATTTATAAAATTTTTCAACGATACCCACATCTATATTTTTTTGTTGATCCCATTGAGGATAATATAGTGAGCCTGCTGAATATATTTCCAACTGTTAACATTAAAGTTTACCTTCGAGTCGTTATTACCACTTGCTTGTGGTAATATGTTCTCTTGCTCAAGAACCTTTTCGTCAATACTTTTAGCGTGCATTTCTTCTCCCCAGAAAAGATATATTCGACCACCTTTCTGTGAATCAGTCTAGGAAAGTAGTTATTATACATAATTGCGATGTGGTTGCAAGGATTGTAGCAGGAGTACCGTGCGGGAGACGAAGTCTCACGGGTCCCTACAGCCAATATATTCTTACTTTAAACTGTTTCTTTAGATATTTTGCCTTCTCTTGTTCGCTTTCGGCTCGTTTGCTATTAACCATTCGACTTGATCATTAAAAATTCTTGATACCGTTGCTTTATCTGGTGTGACTGATACGGTACTTTTCCAAAAAATATATAGCCTAGCGGATCCTAAACGCATACCGAAGTCTTAGTAAAGTAATCAAATCCGTCCTTTTCAGAAGCATTAGACATTGTAGTAATCTTCACTCTAGTAAAATAATAATTTATAGAGTCAAATCTAAAAAAATAACGCGTCAAATATTATAACGTGTCGGCATGATGAACGTTACACAAATCCGGAATACACAATTAAGGGGAAAGGTGTTTTAACACATGATTAACCCTAATCTTAAAAAATTAACTATCGAGTCCTTTGACCCTAACAACTCTATTTTTAGGGCTCGTACATTACTCTTCTCGTATTACCTCTGATGAATATTATAATCGTCAACAATGTACCTGTTGAGCGATTCGTGTAATTTACTGTTTTTTTTTATTAATTTCGTCAATCATGATTGAAATGTTGGTCATAAATGTTATTTTAATAATTATATAAAACAAAAAGACAAGAATGTGTTATTGATGTATACAACTGCAAAATTTTGCATTGAACATTCTAAAAGAAACTAATTATGTAATTATCCAAAAACACCGAAGTTAGGCATAAATTGTGACAGTGTGGAAGTAAGTTTGGAAAATAAATATTATCCGACCATAAAATAAAAATGCAGGTATGTTTATTATGATTATGATTATTATTTGTGGATTGTCTGACAGGTCTTGTGCAAGGAAAAAAATTGAACGGTATACCTTCCATTTAAGAAATTTCTATATGGCTCTATTGATTATGGTTTTGGTATATATTGAGAGAAGTCACTCCAAATTCTCCAAATCCGGAGTTTTCTCATAACAAAATGCTTTGATGCTTTTGATAACAATACAAAAAGTTTCTAGAAATTAAGTTACACCAAATTTTGGGGGATTTTCAATATACGGTGTGCAATCGATAATTGTATATAAATACAATAATTCCTATTGTTTCTTTGGTCTATTTGTTACCAAGATGGGTAAACTGAAAGACATTAAAGAAATTATAGAAATTTATCAAATTTTTAAGGAACATGTTGAACGAATTAAGAAAGGTGGAAAATTAGTAAAGTTATTGGAGGAAAATTTCGAAGAAAACATCCCGGAATTAATTATTGTATTTCTTGCTCGAAAAAGTCCTACAGATGATTCGGAATTTTTTGTAAGTCTTTTTTTGGCACTTTTTTTTTTTGAGAATTATATAACTTGAGGTAGTGAAGTATGTACTTTTATAGCTAGAGGAACTAGTTAAAGTTTTGAACAAAGAACCTTGGCCTCTTTTGGAAAGGATTCTGCTTACGCTACTATGGAATGACATCATGAAACCACCCACTATGTTTGCTGGTTACAGCTATCGTAGTTTTGATGGTTCTGACTATAGCAGACTCAGACTTGATTCCTCTACACTTGGAATGGCTGGTACTCAATATGCACGTTCAGCCCGCATTCAGAACCTTCCTAGCCAAACTCCCCCCACAGCGGAAGCAATATTTGATAGTATATTGGAGCGTAGTACATTTAAGGCGCACCCTTCTGGTATCAGTGCAACGTTGTTCTATCTGGCTACGATTATTACACATGATTTATTCAATACCGATCCTAGAGACCCCACTATCAACCGTAATTCCTCATATATCGACCTTACTCCACTGTACGGAAATAGTAAAATTAATGAAAGGCAACAACCCGTTCGTACCTTTAAAGATGGTCTTTTGAAACCAGATACATTTGCTGACTCACGAATCCTGTTACAACCACCCGGTGTAGGTGCTATGTTGATCCTTTTTTCACGGAATCATAATTATATTGCAGGCGAACTTCTTAAAAAAAATCCAGATCGATTCAATAATTCGGACGAAGATCTCTTTCAAACTGCGCGATTAATTAATTGTGGATATTTACTGAAAATTGTTCTCTTAAATTACGTTCGTACTATCCTTGGTGTTGATACAACTAAATCTTCATGGTACCTTGATCCAACAAAGCCATACGAAAAATCCTGGTTGCTTCCAGAACTACCTACTGGGGTTGGAAACCAAGTATCCTTGGAGTTCAACTTTATCTACCGATGGCACCCGGCTATCGCAGAGAAAGATGCGGAATGGGCCGAGGATGAGTTTAAACGTTTAGGAATAACTCCAGAAAGTGTAAGAACGCTAGTTTATATAATTGTTCCTTACAAGTTGAAAGAATTGTATGTGTTAATACTATTGTCCAAAACAGACTATTGATGAATTCAAGGAGAAGGTAAGAAACTGGGCAACTACACTGAACGAAGATCCATCCAAATGGACTTTTAATGGGATGACACGAGATGAAGAAGGCAAGTTTCCAAATAATAAAATCGCAAAAGAGATCATCAATGGAACAGAAAAGGTTGCTGGTAAGAATCAAATAATACTTTTCCATAATATTCATTAAAATTTAATCTTCTCGATGAAAATTAGTAATGACTACATCAATCACGTGCATATTGGACAGGTGCTTTCGGAGCAAATGGTATTCCTAGGATTCTCCGTGTCATAGAAGTTTACGGTATTGAATCGGCCAGAACTTTAGGAGTATGTAGTCTCAACGATTTTCGTCGGTTCCTGAAATTGAAACCTTACGATTCAATTGAGGACATGATGGGCAATCCTAGTGATCTTACTGTCGTAAATAAACTTAAAAGTCTTTACGGTGGTTCTATTGAGAATGTCGAGTTGTACCCTGGTCTCATGTCAGAAAAGACCAAACCTGGTGCAAATATCGGTTCAATGATCGCACTTCCGTATACCGTTAGCCGTGCTATTCTGTCAGATGCAGTTAATCTCGTGCGCAATGATCGCTTCTGTACGGATGACTTTAACCAACATAATTTGGCATATTGGGACTGGAATATATTAGAAAATCCAGAAAGTAAAAAGTTGGCATCCGGGGGCGTTATACATCAACTCATCTTAAAACACCTCCCTGGTATTTATAGTAATAATTCGAGTTGGGCTTTATATCCATTCGTTACATCCTCGAACATCAGAAATTACCTGAAAGATCGTGATGATTTGGTAGGCCTCAATTATACTAAACCACAAGATTAACTCATCTATTTAATTATAAATGGTGTCTTCATAAAATAACTTTTACAATATATATATTTCATGAATTTTTTTTACATTGGGGGGTTTTTTTTTTAATTTGTGAAGCAAATTGATAAAAATATTGCATCACATATTTTTTTCTGTCCTAAACCCTCTCCTGATCTACTAATTTTCGGTAGATTTTTAATCGTATAGTAATTTAACCTCTATTTTCACCAGAAAATGAAGGGAATGTATATAGTTTATAGAGGATTCTAAAACTTCTAGAGCACGTTCTTGATAAATATTATATTTTTTCATTAGAATTTTTATATTTTAAAGGGGATGTCAAATTCGAAATTGGTTAGATTTAATCGATATTGCATACATATATATATCAAACTAACGCTATAGCAGAATAAAGTTCGAGAGAGGCCAGACACACAAATGTTATATGGTCCCAAAATCCTCATATTGGCATTGTGTTTCCCTCATATATATATATATATATTTGATTCATTAACTGCTTGGTGAACTATAACCCACAATTCTTTTTATTAATGGATCGTCCTCCATTATTTCATTGAGAACTGAAAAGGACATAATATAATCTATTGGAAATGTTATAAGGAGGTCAAGAACTTTTTTGAAAATTATACTGCAAAATAAAACATTACTATACTCTCCTTTTAACGCTTCTCATTTCTTTCCTTTCTCGGGTCTCGAAAAATAGATCAAGAGACTGGTAAATGTACGAGAACAAAGAATATTTATGTGTCTCATGGGAAATCGGAACGAGTAGATTAGAGAATTTATCAAAAATGTGACTTAATATCATGTGATAATCGTTATCTCGTGAAATAAATTTATCTTTTCTGGATTAAACCAATAACCGTCGAATTTCATTAAAAAATAAAAAAAATTTTGAATTATTGATACATTCTTTTATTAATTAACAAAGTAATTAATAAAGTAATTAAAATCTAATAAAAGATGGCACACGATGCAGTTTGGTTCTCTCGTCCTCGTCGTTACGGAAAAGGCTCACGCGAATGGTAGAATTTGAAATAATTGGTTTTATTCTTCAGAGTATAAAACATGTACTGATTTAAAAATTTGTTATTTTTATTATTAAAAAAAAAAAATAAAAGTCGTGTTTGCGCTCACAAAGCAGGCTTAATCCGAAAATATAATCTAAATGTTTGTCGTCAATGCTTCCGTGAATACTCTAAAGATATTGGTTTTATTAAGGTATTAAATTTATAAGATTTCATCCAATCTTATCTGATATTATGTGATGATATATATTTCTTATAATTTACTTTGAATATTTTTTTTTTAACGCTACAGTACCGATAAAAACGAACTTTATTTAAAATCCTCACAAATATAAAATAATTCAAAAAAAATATATATATAAATTCCAAATCAAAATTTATTAATGTAATAATAAAAAAAATTCAGAGAAATGAATTACATTTATAATTAAAAATCAATTCCTCACCATTCGTGAGATGTTTTGGGCTTTTAAAAAACAATGTTAAATGAGATTAAAAAAAATATATCTCAAAAAAAAAAAAAAAAAAAAGAAAACTGCGAGATAAATATTGAGAATTTGGACGGTTGGATCCTTTTGAGCAAAATCCTATAATATATGCTAATATGCTTATTAGGACAATTGAGGCCTTTGGACATAAAAGTTTTTTTTTTTTTTTTTTTTTGGAAATATAAAAGCCTTTCTCACACACTCTTTGCATTCTCGACATTCTTATGAGTTATCTCTTATATTCTGTTTTTTTTTTTTCATTATTGGACATGGAGGCAAATTTTAAAATAATATGTACAGTACAGTTAATCGAAACATTAATTGCTTTTGTTTTTTTCTTTATCATCTGTTTTTTCATATGGATAAACCTTTTTATATATATTTTTATTCGATCATTATTATTTATCTTTGGATGAAGAAGAAAAGATAGAAGGTTCAAAATCGAAATAGATTTTGTTCTGAAAACTCCATGGTTAATTCCAATGAAGAATTCCATTTAATATAAAAAGCATATCGAATTTATTACGAATTTATTTATTCATTTTTGTTACCACATAATTATTAATTAATATTACATTTTTTTTGAGATCACAGATCAATTACAAGTACTTAATAAGTCTATTTATTATTTCTGATATACAATAATGTCTATTTTAATGTAAAAAAAGTATTTATCAATTTTATGCACAGTACATGTGATTCAGTCTCGATCCAATTGCGCATGACTTTAAAAATTAATTATAGTAAATTATAATATAGAAACTCGAATTTTCGGATAAGAAATAAAAAGTTTATTTTTTTTAAAAAAAAAATTTTGCTCCAATGTCGAAAAAATATATGGCCAAGGATGCAGTTCGCTCAATGTATGTTTTCACCTTTTAAACATTTCGAAATCGAGTTTATAGTGGATCAACATCAAAAGTTAGATAATCAACCAAGAAATATTAATTTTTTGACTCTCCATTCAATCTAAAACAATATTTTAGAAAAAATTATACAAAAGGATATTCGGAAACACAATCGAAAGTACGAAAAGCCACTTCAAATAATCCATGGGGACCTAGTGGTAGCGCAATGTATGAAATTGCCCAAGCTACCTATAATCCGTGAGTAAAATGAAAAGGATCACATGTTCTATCGAATCTTTATTTCCAACTATCTTTCTTACTTCCTTTCTTTTTATTGATGTATATATACACACACACATATATATATATATAGTCACTTATTTGTAGAAATTATGGAAATGATTGATAAAAGGTTAAATGACCATGGTAAAAATTGGAGGCATGTATTTAAAGTAAGTGTAATTGGAGAATGAATACTTTAATATCATTTTAATTTTTTTCAAGGTATTAAATGATATGTTCAAATAAATTCTTTCTTACTTTAGGCTCTTACGCTTTTACATTATTGTCTTAATGAGGGTTCTCCTGAGGTCGTTACATATGCAAAGGAAAATATATACATAGTAAAAACATTACAAGAGTTTCAATATATTGATGAACACTCAAAAGATCAAGGACTTGTCGGTAAGTTGCTTTATTTTCTTTATTTATGGTGAGATCAAAATAAATGATTAATTGAAGCGACTTTCCTTGATGACTATTTTTATTAACTATTTTTTTATATTTTATTTTGAACTAATTTAAAGTTCGACAAAAAGCAAAAGAGATTACTAATTTATTACAAGATGAAGACCGTTTAAATTCCGAAAGGCGTCAACGAACTGATATGAGAAATCGAATGACAGGAGGTCGTAATGAAGTATATGGAGGGTCTATTGATCGAAGTTTATCTAGCACTCCCACATATGAGAATTCTAGTTATTATGATGACGAAGAAGCGGAAATGAGAAGAGCCATGGAAGAAAGTTTGAAGACCGCTGAAAGTGAAAGGAAAGATAGGTAAAACAATATATATATATATATATATTATTTTATTTTGATAACATATATTATTATTTTTTTTTTTAATAATATTTTTTTTTAAATTGGGTTAAATCAGTAACGAAGATGATGCAGAATTTCAGAAGGCATTAAAGTTGAGTAAGGAAGAAGAGGAAAGAAGGCAAGCTGAATTAGCAAGACAAACTGAAATTTCATTATTTGATCAGGGGTTAGTTAATAAATTAGTTTTACATTCATTCATTCATTTTATAAATTTTATAAAATTTTATATATTAGAATGAATAAAATTAATTAATTATCCATTTTTCTAGTAATCAATTTACTCAACCTCAACCTCAACCTCAACCACAATCTCAAGTAGATTTCTTTGGAAACCCAATAAATGTTAATCAACAATTCGGTACTCAATTTATTGGAACTTCCAGTCCACCATTTGATACTTTTGATTTAGATCAAAAGAATTTCATTAATCAATCACATCTTCCAAACAATTCGTACAACAATTTATTACAACAACAACAACAACAACAACAACAGCAACTACTATTACAGCAACAACAACAACAACAACAATTATTGAATAATCCTTATCAACAACAATCGACTACCATTGTTGGCTCAAAAAATCCTTTTGCTCAGCAATCACAACAAAATAACTTTACAACGCCTTCGTTTTCATCGGGTCATTTATCAACATTTGGAAATAATTACATATCTAATTTAAGTTCACCAGATTTATCTGTAGGTATTTTATTCAAAAAAAAAAAATGAGATTTGATATTTTATCAATTAAATGATAATTCAAAAAAGTTAGAAAATTTGTATTTATAAATATTAGTATACATCATATTTTTACAAATGATTTTTCTGGATAATTTTAGTCACCCGGACCACATGATGAAAAACATGCAAAATTGGCTAGTCTTATTGGTAACCGGGGGTAAGTAAATTTCTTTAATATTAATTTTTTTCTTTATTTTTAATTTTAATTCTAATCAACATTTCTTTTAATATATATATAATCACAACAGAGATGGTATGGATACCTTTGGTAATATAGGCAATCTTCGTGTTCCAACGTAAGTTCAATCAATCAATCAATCAATCATTCAATAAAATAAAATATCAATTACGATTTTTTTAAAAATAAAATATTAATAAATAAATAAATAAATTGCATTTATTAAATAGTGGAACTGGTTTTGCAAATAGTGGTAACTTAGCTAATCAGTCTTCTCAGTCTCTGCGACGATCAAATTCAGCGGGTAATCTTTCTGGCATAACAAATAATGCCAATCCTTTTCTTGCTGACACAAGTTCTGCAAATAATGCTGGCAGTGGAGCTTATAACACTTTTCCTAGTTCTTTTACCAATCAATCAACTACAACTAAAGATGATTTATTTAGTACATTTGGTACAACTAATTCACTCAGTTCGAATATAAATCAGGTAAACTTAATTTTTTTCATTTTTTTTTTCATTATTTTTATTTTTTTTCTGGGTTCCCTTCCTCCGAAAATTTAATATTCTAAAAACCTTTTGTTTTTATATATATATATATATATATAGCCTTTAAATTCATTTTCAACGTCACCTTTTTCCGTCTCTAATAATGTTGCCACTAGTAATAGTCTAATTGATCTTGATGGAGGAGGTTTTGTTAGTAGTCAACCAAGCAAAAATCCATTTCAGACATTAAATGATACAAGCATTTTAAATCCCAATAAACCAAAGACTCTTAATGATCTACGAGAAAGTCAATTTAATCAACAATCTCAACAACAAACATTAAATGCATACAGAGTACCAAATCAACCAGGATTTTGGTCATGATTTCAATAATTATATTTCAATACTTGTGAATTTTGTGTTTTTTATAATATTTAGAAAATTTTTGAAAATTAGACATCTGGAAATAATGAAATTGATCAATTAATTCAATTAATTCAATTAATTCAATCAATTCAAGAATGTCAGCAAAAAAAAAACTTTAGCATCTGATAGTATAATCAAATGGATTGAATGGATCGATTTGAAATCCTCCATAGCATTTAATCGTTATTTCTGTAATACTACGATTATTCATTTTATTTTATTTTTATTTTTTAGTATTCATTTTTATGTTATTATGACAATTACGTATCAATATTAACATTAAACATTAACATCAATATTAACATTATTTTGTATTAATAAATTTTACGCAATTTCTGTCATATATGAATTTTAGATCGATTTGATCTCTTACATGTGCGTATAGAATGATCATCTTTCGTTTGACAAAATAAGAAACTTTGATTGTTAGAAATTTTGATTATTATAAATTTATTTATTGATAATTGTATCGAAATTCAGGATATATTTTAAAACTAAAATTGTTCGTTTATTCTGAAAAATCGTCGTCGTTAATAAAAATATGAAATTATTGATACTTTGTTTTTTTTTTAAATTATGCATATATGCAGAAAATTTACAATTTGATAAAATAAAAAGTAAAATAAAAGTTGTTGAAAATTGGTAATGCTTATAATGTCCTACATTCAAAGAGAAAGAACGAAGAAGATCCTACCTAATAATTCTATTCAACAAATTTATTAATTGTAGAGTGTAACGATCTTTACTATCTTTAAAAATTCATCTCCTTTTTTTCTTTTGGGAAATAATTAAATTTCATTAATTAAGAGTGAAAAAAATAATGTTCATATATCTCCGTTAATTAATTTATTGTGGTTGTTCCTGTCAAATGAAATTATAAATAAAAATAATTATAAAAATCAATTAGTTTTCATTTAATGAAATTTTTATTATTATTTTTTTTTTAATGTAATAAATAAAATTTACCTGTGTAATAAATTTGAGTGCATCATCTTTAGTAATTGCACTAACGCTTGAAACTTTATTTGAAAATGTCACACCATAAAATTTGTCGGCGTTGGCAAGCATTTCTGGACGAAATGTTGTAGTAATAAATTGGCCTTTATCACATAACTCATGAATCATGGCTTTAATCGAATTCGAAATTAATTGAATTAATTAAAATGTTTATTATAAATCTTTACATTTCTAAATTCTATTTTTTTTTTTTTTTTTTTAGATTTGATTTACTTACACGCAACGGAAGTTCTATATTGTGCATCAAGTGCAGCATCAATTTCATCGAATAGGTAAAAAGGTGCTGGGTCACATTGTTGAATGGCAAATATTAAGGTGAGAGCAACCAAAGATTTTTGTCCACCAGAAAGTTGTTGCATACGAAGTCCTTCATCAGTTTTACTGTTAAATGAAACCTTAAAAAAAAAGAAATGAAAATGAAATAGATGAATATTTAACAATTATTCTTTTTAAAATCAAAATTTAAAATAATTCAAATAAATTATTTTTTTTTTAAAAAAAGAAAACCTTGATTGCAACACCGGTATAATTGTCTACACTAGATCCTCCTTCATTTTCCTCAATTTCGCCGTCGTCTTCATCATCATCTTGATCCTAATATATGTTCATAAATGAGATTTTAATATTAAGAGAGAAAGATATATATTTGATCAATCATATAATAAAGTAATTTTACCCTGTGATCTATTTTCCTTTGCATAATCAATTGTCCTTTACCAGCTGGAACTAATTTTTCGAAAACTTCAGAAAAATATTTAGCCACTTGTTTGAATGTACGTTCAATTGCTTCATCTTTCCTTTGATCCAAGACGTCAATTAAATCATTAATTGCCTAAAAATAAAAAGAAATAAACTTTTTTAACAAATGTATTAAAAGCCTAAAATATTTCTATTATTTTATTATTATTATTTTTTTTAATCGGTATAATAAATACCCTTTTAGATTGATCCAACTCTATTTTCCTTTTAGTAAGCGTTTCTTTTTGTTTCTTAAAATTATTATACTGTTCGAATGCCTTTTTATTTACGTGACTATACTTCTTCAGGCCTTCGTTTACTTTGTGCAAATCTCTCAAAAGCTAAAAAAAAATATTAAATAAATAAATATATATATATATTAAAGAGATGGTTATATAAAACAATCCATACAAAACATTAAGAATGAATAACAAACTGTGGTGGGATCAGTATTCTTAATCTTTTCGAAAGCTTCTTCAGGTAATGCACCAAGTTCTCGAATATTTTTATTACATTCTTCTTTCTTTTGTAATAATAATTTTCGTTTCGAAAGAAACTTGTCTACATTCTTTTGCTGACGTTCTAACTTTTGTTGACGTTCGATTTGTTCAGTCTTCAGAGATAATTCAATAACGTAATAATAATATTTAAAATATTTGAATTTAATAATAATAATAATAATACAATAATTTCAAATAAATCTTTAATAATAATTTAAATAAACAATTTTTAATTTCAAGTACCTTTAATCGCTCAGAATCAGAATTCCTTTGGTTCAAAGCATTAGCGAATTCTTGAAGTTCCATCTCGATTTCTAATATGAATTATAAATTAAACACAACATACACAATTAACGATAACGTAATCCATTTAATTCAAAAATTAAAAAATTACATTTACCTTGTTCACGATCTGACATTTTTTTAATTATCCTTTCTAATTCAATTTTGGTACGACGCATTTGTTCATAATCATCGTTTGTAGCCAAACTCTCAATATGTATCAATAATTCTTCACGACGCCTTCGTAAATTTGCATTCAATTCATTTTCTAATACGTTCTTTCGTCCTTCAAGCTAAAAACCGAAATATCTAAATGTAAGTAAGTATATAATAATAATAATAATAATAATAGAAGTATCTTATTGTTAGAAGATATGACGAACCTCAGATCTTGAAGTAGATATTCTAAACAATTCATTTCCTAATTTCTCAACTTCAACATTAAGTTGTTCAAGCCGTCTTAACTCTTGTGGAGTTAGATTCTGAGTAAGATCGGTATTCATTTCTCGTTGATGAGCTTGTTTTTGTGAATTGAGCATCTTTATACTGCTTTGAAGACTCAGAAGTGACTTTTCCTATATTTTTTTAAAAAAAAAAAATCGTGAAAACTTTCTAGAAATCAAGTAAATAATTATTTTTATGTACATAATATTTTTTTTTTTTTTTTTTTTTAAAAAAATCATGTACTTTGCTGGCTTTTGATTCTTTCAAATTTGTCTCTTCCTTTATTTTTGAATTTAGTTCGAACAGAAGTGGATCACGACTATCTTGTGCCTGACGTCTTTTAGCTTCGAGAGTTTGCATAGAACTTAATGTAAGTGTAATTTGTTGGTCTAGAAGTAAAAAAAAAAAAAAATAATAATAATGGAAAGTTAAAGAATAATATGTAAATAAATTTAAAAAAGAATTCATTTTTTAGATACATAAAGGATATGAGCTATTTCACTCTTCACAGCATTGGCTCGTTGATCCAAATCCGAATGTTCTTTTCTCCATTTTTTCAGATTAGTTGCGGCTTCTAATCTTCGTCTACGAACATCATGGTAACCTCCAGTAAGTGCTCCCTTACGTTCAACTCGATCACCTATTTAAAATAAAGTCTATTATTTTTAACGAAAGGATAAAATAAAATCGATAATGATACTTTTTTTTAATTAATCAGTATGTTACGAACCATCTATCGTTATGCCATTTAGATCATGATCTTTGGATAATTGTGATGCAATTTCCAAATTATCACAAATTATTGTTCTTCCAAATACCTTTTCGATCATTAATAGATGATTTTATTTATACGAAATATATATATATATATATTTGAAAAGATTTAATATTATTTCTTTTTAATAAATTTCATAATTATGATTTTGAGCGTATATCACCTGTTCAACCGCTTTCGTATATGTTTTATCAAACTTTACTACATCGATCATGGGTTGTACATTATCAGCTTGAGGATATTCAAATCTTCTTGTTCGTAATCTGTTCAAAGGCACGAATGTCACACGTCCATTTTGCTCACGATTGAGAACATCCAAAACTCGACTGGCAGTATCATCAGTATCAACTACTACATGGAATAAACTTAGAAGAATAAAATTATTAATAAGAAATTATGGTTCTTTTTATAGAAACAAAATTCATTGAATAAGTAAAAAAAAAATTTTTTTTTAATACCTTTGTCCGGCTGTAACTTCAACCGCAGTCCACATTGTCGAATCGGAGCATTCAAATAATTCATAAAGAGGACCATACACGCCCCTAATTCGAAATTGCTCAGCTATACGTCTAACGGCATTTAAACCATTGTTTGTTTTCTATAGCGGGACACAAGAAAATGAGAATATTGATTAACCTAGCAATTAAAATAAAGGTTTTCTACAGCGATTCAATTAAAAAAAAAAAAGAGTAAAACATAACTAGGAAATAAATGAATGAATTGATATATATATTTTTTTTAAAAAAAAAAATTTATTATTAAAAATGAATCTTTACCTTATCCATTGAACCGGCCAATGTTCTTTCATTATTTTTCCATTGATCACGCGCATTAACTAATTTTGTTTCTAATTGTGCATCCTCTTTCCAAAGTTCTCTGTTTATATATAAATATCAATCGTATTAAAATTCATTACATTTATTTTCGCCCCCTTCATGAATAATAATAAATTAATTAATTACGAACTTTCGTTGCTCAGTTAATTTATCCCTTTGAGATTTCATCTCGTTATATTCGTTATTCATTTCTTCAATATTTATTTTTCGTTGTTCTAACTTATTTCTAGTATCATGAATTTCTCCCAAAACTCTCTCTATATTTTCGGATAATTCATTTATTTGAGATTCTAGTTCAACAACCTAATGTATAATGTGATGTTAATAAGATTCTAAGAATTATTATCGTAATTGAATAACGATTTTTTTTTTTTTGAAACACCTGTAGACTCTGTGTAGACTTTGTTTTATCAATCTCGCGTATTTCTTGCCTTAACCACGCATCCCTTTGTTCTCTGGTTCGAAACTGAGAACTACGACCCTGCTTAGCATAAAGCGTTTGACGTTGCATCTCGGAATCTTCCAATCTGTATTAATTTTTTTTTTTAATTTTCATTAGTTTGTTTTTTTTTAAAAAAAAAAAGAAACAATATTGATACCTTTCTTTAAGTGTGACCTCTTCTGAAACCTCCTGTTCGTATTTTGGTATTATTTCCATCAATCCCGCTTCTTTTCGTGAAATATCTGCTTCAACATTTCGAAGTTCGACTTCTCTTTTTTTCTGAATAAATTTTGATAAAGTTAAATAATAAAAATAATAAAAATAAGATTTAAGTTTATATATATTAATTAATCAATTACTCGTATCTCCACATTCTGTCGAGACGTATCTACTATGTCTTTAATGGCTAACTCGATTTGTGCATGCGCTTTAATTTGTTCTTGTATGTCTTCATCAAGTTCTCTTTTTTCAACTTTGAGTAAATCAACTTTCTCACTTATTTCCGTTATTTCACTTTCAATATTCTTTTTTTTTTAAAAAAAAAAATAAAAAATAAAAAATAAATAAAAAACATTCGTGAATCAATAAGGAATGTCATAATAAAAATATAATTTCTCACAGAAATTGCTAATTCATAATCATTAAACTCTATATTTTGTTGATTTGAACCGTGAACGCCTTTTTCTCGTAATTCATTCATCTAAAAAAAAACATGAATTTATTGATGATCATAATATTTTACAATTATATTTAATAACTTCAACAAACTTACTTCAGCTAATTGATGTAATATATCTGATTGCTCACGATGAAATATTGCATATTCTAAACATCGCCTCTCACGATCCATATCCTGAAAATGTCGTAATTCCTCTTTTTCTTGTTCAAGTTCATTAAGACGTTCATCAATGTATCTGAGAAGTTCTTCGATTTTAGATCTTTTTGAATCTTTTTTTTATTTTATTTTACATATATGAAACATTATTATTAAAACATTATATATATAATAAAAATAAAGAGGAAATCATTTTATATATATGATAAAAAATAATCGACCTGTTTCTTCAATAATTTTCATACTCTCCTGCCTTCGTTGTTCATATACTCTTGTGCCAGCAACTTCTTTTAATAATTGTAATCGTTCGTGATCTTTAGCATTTGTCAATGCAGTAATCTAAATTTAAATTAATTACATTTACAGATATCATCATCAAAAATATGATTTCAAAATGTACATTATCGTAAAAAAAAAAACGAGAATAACTTCGCAAATAATTCTAAATTATTTAACTACTTTACCCTCCCTTGCGGGACAATATAATACGGATTTGAACGTGAAAAACCAGCACTTTCAAGTAAATTCATTACATCGGCTTTCCTAAAATGATTAAACATCATATTTTTTTTTTTTAAAAAAAAAAAATATTAAGAAAGAATATTAATAATATAATTATATAATTATTTTAACAGTATATTGAAATTTTGTCATTTGGTAATTTTAAACATACGTTGCACTTTTCCCATCTAATGTATATTCATCTTTTTTCAAACCTATACTACGTTTTAGTACCACCTCATCTTTACCAGTCTGAAAATTAAGAAAATTGAGAAAATCGAAGAACGTATATTGATTAATCATAATATGTTAATATGTTCGAATACTAACAGGAAATCGATTATCGCTATTGTCAAATATAATTTCAACATAAGCAGTAATAGCTTGAGGCCCGGTTCCTTCCTACAATATTTATTATTATTATTATTATTATTATTATTATTGGATATTCACGTGAAATCACAAGATTAATAACAGATTTTTATAAAGTTCACGGAACAACATCGAAACTTACATGTAAAAGAGCCTGACGTTCCTCTTTACCCATATTAGTATACGCGTCACTCAACACAAATCGGATAGCTATGAAATTAAAAAATCATTAAATAAATAAATAAGGAGGATAGATCTATCATACTGGGAATCATTATTCTTTCAATATAATAAGAAATCTCTTACCAGCAAAAAAATTACTTTTGCCTGATCCATTTCGCCCCACTATTATTTTTAAAGAATAATCTCATTTCAATAACAATTGAAATTCTTTAAAGTTCCCAACTAAACGACTACACACATACCAACAACATTATGTCTAGGGCTAAAAGGATCTATGATAGTTTGTTCTTTATAAGATTTAAAGCCGTGAATAATAATCTAGATCAAAAATAAACATTCATTCGATTTAGCTCACTTTGTGGTTCAAACGAAAAAACCATTTTTTTTTTGAATTATATCATACCTGCTTGATGTGCATTTTTTTTTTTTTAGAACGCGAAGGAGAAAAAGGAAGAAGGTAAGAGTTAAAGTATTTTTGATGCTAAAAGACGCGTTCGCGTTGGTGGCGTGATAATTATAAGCCACCCAGTTGGTAGAATATCAAAATTGAAGAAAAATTTTTAAGCAAATTATGAAATCGGAATAAAGCACATGATTTTACAACTAATTTACAGTATTTTATAGTTTATAATACATGTATATATTTGATTTAAGTAGTACCACGTAAACAATTTCCTTTTCAAAAAAAAAAATTCCTAATATAATATTTCTATATGATAAAAGATTACAATATTACTAATATTTTTAATTACATGCCGTATCTAAAATATCTAATATATATTATTATTAAATTATAGCACCACTTGTTAGTAGAAATTTTACTCTCGCCACTGCATATAAATTAATATAATCAACCTATAAATTATAATTAATAAAAATGATTCAATTAACGAAAGTTACCTAATATATCTAAGAAACAGAAACAGGTGGCGTAACAGAAGATGGTTTGTTATTTATAGGAAATAAAACTATTCTGAAAAAAATGAAAATTATTAATTGATTGATTGATGACTTGACTTAATATATGGATTAACTAAAAATGATATTCATTAAAATGAAAACTTTTCAAAATGTTCATGTCAAAAAGTTCCATATATATATATATACACATAACTCTCTTCAAGAGAAAACAAAATAATAATCAATTTTCAATTATACAAAACCACACCACAAATAAACTATGATAGTTGTTACTATTATCGATTTTATGTGCATGTTAGATATCATGGTAGTATGGACGTATTTATTGTTAAAAATTTAAAAGATTAATAGTAAAATTAGTTCATGAAAAAAATTATTTCCTTTTTAATAAATTTAATTTTATACATATATATATATATATTCTTAAAATCTATAATGAAACAATGATAAATTTGGTTAATACAAATTTATATGATGGGTGAAAAAGCAATTTTTTTCTATCATCTTTTATCTTTTGAACCTGAATAGGTTTTACCCGCAATTAATCAATGATTATTATTTGGTTCAAAATAATCAATCAATCAAAATAAATTAAAAAAATCAGGCATTTAATTTAAAATTTATTAATTAGATTTCTATTTATCGCGTAGAACTCATTCAACATTGGTATATATTATTTAGCGAAGTGGAACAACATACATACGTATTCTTAAATTAGGATATAATATGTATCAAATTATTCAAATAAAGATAAATAAGGCTTTTGAACAAATATATAAGTATAATCTCAAACTCTCACTTGCGTTAATATTTTTTTTTTGTCATTAAAAGACGAAAGTATGTCATATCGGCAAAATTTGACACACTATCGTGAATTACAAGATCGCTTAGCCTATTTAAGGCTTCTTAGAGACAATGAGATGATTAGTTATACGAAATTAATGACTAATAGATTAATGCAGTCTAGTGAGCGTATGAACAATATTGGAACTAATGTTCGATCCCGATATTACTTCAATGGTAGTTATTACGATACTAAAGGCGATGTCGAAGCGAGAAAATAGAAATCAAAATGGAAGAATCTCGAAGAAAACGAGACATTTATACGTTAGAAATTAATCAAATAACATATAAACTCTTAGGAGCAAATAGGAATTGAAAACATCTCTAATAAGGATTCAAGTGACCTAAATTAAGTTATTTCGACTACTTATAATTTATTTAATTTATCGCAGTACCCATTTTATCCATTTTATCCATTTTTATCCATTTTCATCCATTTTATCTATCCATATTACAATATTTCTAAATTTATTGATTTATACATTTATACTGTAATTTTTATGGATTTATAATTAATAAATTTTAGATATATGATTTATTTTTATAATAAAGACAAAACATGTCGTGTTGATATAACAGATATAAATATTATATATTCACTTAATTAATTTATTTATTTATTAACAAATTTATTATTATCTAAGTTTCATAAATATAAGATAATATGCTTAAAATAATAATAAATATTAATAAAATAAATATAATAAATATAAATAAGTGTAAAACTTACATGGACAGCATGTTGTTCACATTTTTCTTTAATATTTAATCATGGTCAACAACAGAATATATTAATAATAAGATATCTAATGTTATAGTCGAGGTGGGCAGTATCTTTCCAATAGTTTCATTAATTCCATAATACCATTACTGCTTGCTCAAAATTAAAAATAGTGGATCATGGTGTCCACATTGTGCAGGAAATGGTCGTTGTATAATTGAAAATGCTAGACAGCAAAAAATGGTCAACACCTTTCTAGTAAATACATTAATAATGATAATACTAAGTTGCAATGGCGTTGTGTTAAAAGTCATGAATGGGTTGCTTCATTTTCTCAAATTAAAAATATTGGATCACGGTGCCCAGAATGTTTTCTTACACTTTTGAATATGTTAAGTAGAACGCATATAGTGGTAGTGCATTAGAGGACGTCTCGATTTAACAATAAAAATGTTACATGGTGTCCCATATGGTTCCAAATATAAATGTGAAGAATTGTGCCGTGAAATTGTTCAAAATATCTTTATCTGATTTCTTAAAAACTCCAGTTCATCCATTAAGATTGCAACTTGATATTTCCTATTATGATTACAGTTTTTCTATAGAAGTACAAGGGTAACAAATTCTTTCATAGAGTTGATCCCAATAATTTTATCAAACAGCAAGCACGGAAGAAAGAATTGT
The DNA here is from genome assembly GCA_910592015.1 of Diversispora eburnea. Classification (NCBI taxonomy): domain Eukaryota; kingdom Fungi; phylum Glomeromycota; class Glomeromycetes; order Diversisporales; family Diversisporaceae; genus Diversispora; species Diversispora eburnea. The sequence continues at coordinate 12,037 of CAJVPK010000366.1, read as the reverse complement.
GCGACGAAAACTGGATTGTCCTAAGATATGTTTGGTATTACTTATCTTCGAGACATAAAACTTGGAAAATTCATAAAGTAAATGTACAATTCAATATTTTTGTTAATATTACGAAAAAAATCTTTCCAAGTATACATGTTAAAAAATCGCTAAATTATTGATGCTAAGTCATTGCGGAATATTACAAGTAACATGAAGTTTATGTAAACAATACGTAAACACATAAGTGACAATGCAAATATAGAATACATGAAGAAATTCTATCCTAAGATTTCTTAATATATTTCTTCGTTCTAGCCCTCTTACCAATTGGTAAATCATCTACATTAACTCGATCCTTTAACAAACCCATAATTACCTCCATAACTTTTTTTACATCTCGTCGACGTTCTATATCATCCTCAAAAATCTTTTCGGTAAGTGGAACATGATAGTTGTCTTTCACATAGTAAATCTTTTCTGGTGTATACATGATGAAATGATGAAATGTCAATCCATAGCTAAAAGGTGTAAAAATAAAAATAAATAATTTTTTGGTGAGAAATACAAAATTGATATATTATACAGATTATTCGAATTTATTTCAGGGATGATAATGTCTTGACACAATTAATTGAGTCAAAGGTTTTTAAATTTAGACAACATAAATAATGTGAACTTGCCTCGCAACGCATGATTAATGCAGTATTTATTCTGACTTAATTTTGATGATACCGTATTCTATATCTAAATTGATATTTGAATATATATTTGGACAAAATAAAATAGATACATGTATATTATTTAGCAAAGTCGAAAAAATTATGGCACAAAATACATACGTATTCTTAATTGGGGAAATCAAATGAGGTGTAATACGTGTCAAATAAAACTAAACTGAGGAGGTTTTCAACAAATATATGTATATTCTCAAACTCTCACCCGATATTACTTCAACGGTAGTTATTACAATACTAAAGGTGATGTCGAAGCGAGAAAAATAAATATCCAAATCGAAGAATCTCAAAGGAAACTGAATGAATTTTAAGCGAGAGAAATTGAACAAATAACATATAAACTCTTAGAAGCAAATGGGCAGTGAAAATGTCTCCAATGAGGCAAACACAAACGTTCGAGTGACGATTAATTATTTTATTATAATTTTTTATCGCAGTGAATATCTTTATCCATTTTTTTTATTTTATCCATTTTTGGGTGTGAATATTGTTTAAATTTATAATTAGCTTTGCAACCAGCCAACCCAATAACTTGAGTCATTGTTTACACTTCTTACATGTAAACGGCATCAAGGCATCTTTGTTACTCCCCACTTTGGCACTCATATCCTCACTGTGCTAACAGTTATGGTCAAGGGCCTAAGCATCACGCGGGCACTCATGTTACGCAGTGGCGGAGATCTTCTCGTATGGAGGTCTTCTTTCTTTTTGCAAATTTCGCTTTAAAAATAATGAAACCATTCCTCCCAGTCTTTTCATGGGCATTTGATAAATATGGAAAAGATATGAGAAGAGTTAGATAATAGAGTAATAAAGGAAGAAAAACAAAAAAAAAACCTTAAATAGATAGAATAAATGCCTCACTTTTCTACAGTTATTTATTTATGAGATCAATGAAATATAGTCAACAAAGTTATAACTAAAAGAAAAAGAAATTATAATATTATTATTTAAAAGTTATATAACTTAGAGCAAAAGAATAAAAAAGCGGAAAAGGGAAAATATAACAATAAATTATTTTCACACTTATAATTTATCGTTAAGAAAGAAAGTTGAAAAAAAAGAATGAAAAAGGGAAAAAAACGCGTTTATATAATTAAGAAATGAGGATCCTTATACTATCCTAGACTGGGAGGTCTAGATCGTCTTTGAAAATTTTTTCAAATAAAACAAGCTGCGAAGAAGAACATTAACGGATCTCTAATTTAGAAGATAAACTTCTGATTTTTAACGTACATCTTAAAAATATGATATGTATTTATTCTTATATCGTACAAATGTCAAAAAAATAAATTAAAGAGAAATAAAATAATATGCTACTATATGCATCTATAAACATTAAATAAATGAATTTTTTCCCGTTTTTCCCATGATATTAATAATTTTAAAATGCTTACATTATTACATTATCATCGTTTCTTGATTTCCAGTTCACGTTTGAAAATCTACAAATAGAGAGACGACGCACAGGTGTAGTCCTATACGCCGCCATTAGAATTAAACAACAAACAAACAAATAGAATAAATAAAATAAATAGAAAAAACCCACCTCACCATCTAAATCTTCTAAATCTAAATTTACAAAATCTTCTAAAGTTTCTTTCTTCCAAACCTACCTCAAATATCGTCGTCCTAATAGATGTGAAAAAAAAAATTTAAAGATTAAATATTTGTAATAAAAACTCAAAGATGAGGAAAAACGGGAAAAATGAAGAAAAAATGAGAAAGTGAGAATAAGAAAAAAAAAGGAAGTGGAAAAAGTGGGGATTTAAATACTTTTTTTTCAGGAGAAAAAAAAAACTGATATCGATTTTATCTATAATCATATGCTGCATATGCTGATCTGTAATTAAGATAACTGATAACTGAAATTTGAAAAAACTCAGATTATCTCATACAAATTTCCTTTTTTGAAAAACAAACAAAAAGATTCGAAAAGTTTAAAAGTTTCGATGACATAATTAAGACTATATAATTAATACTGATCAAATAAATTCCTCAGCTATTCCCACTTCACTTTCTCTGTTCTAAGTTTTCTTTTTTCATTTTTTCCGCTTTTCTAATTTCAAGTTTACTTTTACTATTATTATTAAAGATTATTAAAGAATATTAAAGAATAAAATATTAACCTTTATTTTATTTTTTATTTTTCACATCTTATTAGGACAACGATATTTGAGGTAGGTTTGGAAGAAATAAACTTTAGAAGATTTAGAAGATTTAGAAGATTTAGAAGATTTAGATGTGAGGTGTTTATTTTATTTATTCTATTTGTTTGTTTGTTGTTTAATTCTAATGGCGGCGTATAGGCCTACACCTGTGCGTCGTCTCTCTATTTGTAGATTTTCAAACGCGAACTGGAAACCAAGAAACGATGATAATGTAAGCATTTTATAATTTTATTGATAGAAAAGCGGAAAATAGAAAAAAGAAAATTTGAATTAGCTATTTTATATTTTTGTAAATATTTTCTTATTAATGAATTTAATAAAATAATAAAATTTGAAAGTATTAAAATCATTATTTTTTATTTGAAAATGTTCATTACATCATTATTTTTGATTGATTGAGTTCACGCATACATCTGAAAAGAAAAGAAAAAAATGAAAATACATGTATAATTTTTACTGCGTATAATGGTTAAAAATAATTGGGGGATTTTTGTGACAAACTAGTGTTGAGGTACAAATTTGTTATTCGAAGTCTTTTGCTTTTAAATTCTTTGAGATAAATCAATACTGCTGGTGAAAATTCTAAATGTAAGTTTAGGAATGATTATATAGCATTTATATTTTTTTTCACACTCACATACACTATAAATAACAAGTTTTTTTTTAAAAACAATCTACATCGATATTTGAACAGTAAGTTTTATTCGATTATAATTATTTATTCCTTGAATCATTTGTTTCTGTCTAATTCAATTTATTATTATTATCAGACGCAGACGAATTCGTCAAGAGACTTATTCCATTTGGCCACCATCCCCAGAATATTTTCAAGTACGCAACGTTATTTTACATGTGTATATATATATATGTTTTCTTTTATTATATTAAAAAAAAAAAAAAAACTTTACCCATTATATAGGTTACTATATGATAAATCAGAATTACCAAAGGAGAAACAATCTCGAAGTATCAGTGATTCAGTCATTCGTCAATATCCTCAGAGGGTAGAGTTTAAATATTTATAAAATCAGTTTTGAAAGAACGAAAGATAGTAAGAATATATAATGTAACAGAATTACATGTTCTTTTAAATAATTTTTTTTAAAAAAAAAAAAAATAGATGATAAAAAACGTAATTCAAAAAAAGAGGAAACATCAAAAAAGTATAAATCTAAAAAGTATAAGAAATCAAACTCTCACAAACATCACAAACAATCTAAAGAAGAAGAAATTAACTTCGAGCAGTGGTGGTGAAAATGATTATGCCAGTTTCAATGAATCATATGAAAAGAAAAATCAAGTTCATGACAGTGTAAAATGGAAAAGATATTAAAAATGTTGATGAGAGAGAATTGGAGAAGATGGATGAATTTTGGATTGAGAAAAAAGGTATGATTCTAAATTTTGAAATAAATTTCATTTTTTTTTTCCTTTTTTTAAAAGACTAAAAAAAATATATTTTTTTAATCATTAATATTATATAGTTGAGTTACCCGAGGATTTATTAAATGTTGGACCTGTTCCAATCTCCGTTAATGAAAATAAACTTGGGGAAAGAGAGTGCGTTATTATTATTATTATTATTTCTTAATATTTTTATTTTTTGTTTATTTAAATTAATTATTGAATTGTACACGCATATATATAATTATTATTAATAATGTAGCATAAAAAAAACACATCTGCGCCTCGTTAGATAAACGATTTTTTTATAAATCCCAGAGAGAAGTAAAGCGAAGCGGTGAAGACAAGAGCGTTGATTTCTTGATATTATTTTTTTATTATTATTTAACAAAATAAAACGCTTCCAAATACAAATTGCTTCTTATATCTACTTTTTCGCTTAAAATGGATACTGATCTAATCTAAAAAGGCACAGTCTAAAAAAAATAAATAATAAAAGATAAAAACAAGCTGCGTCGTACGAATTTGAAAAAGTTATTTTATCACAGTTTATATATATTATAAATATTATAATTAATAAAGTCGTGTCTATCATGAGCGATTTTCTACAAATGTGAATGGAATAATTGATTCATGGAAAAATTCACAATAAATAACAGATATAATATTTTTTTTTAATATTCACTTAATTAATCTATTTATTTATTTATTTATTAACAAATTTTATTATTATCTAAGTTTCATAAATATAAGATAACATGCCTAAAATAATAATAAATAATTAAAAAATAAAATATTAACATTAACAATATTAAATAAATAAATTTAATAAAAAAAAATGAATTTAATAAATATAAAACTTACATGAACGATAGGCAAATGTACAGCATTTTCTTCTTCATTTACAATACATTTTTCTTCAACATATTCTTCTTTAGAACAAATTTTTTTCTTATCTTTAGCGTAACCATCAGGTACAGTAATTACAAGTTCTTTTAAAGGCATTTTATCTTCCCCAACTATTTTCACAACATCTTCCATAAATAACATACCGAGTGGCCATAATTTTTTATCATGAATGGTTCTCACATCTTGACTACCAATAACTAAAAATCCTGAAGGAGGTAATTTTAAATATGCTTCTTGAGCTATTTTCTTAATTGCAGCTCGATATACAGGAATAACTTGAGGTGATGATTCTATTAAATTATTTGGAATATGTGGAACAACTATTAATGCTGTAGGTGTGGGATATGGTAAAGGTTTACTTTTTAATAATTTTTCTAGGTGAGAAATGTCATCGGATTCTTCTCCTAAATCACATTTGAGTCCCTATAAATAACGATAAAGATAAGTAAAGATAAGTAAAGATAAGTAAAAATAAATAACGATAATAAATAAATTATAAGAATTATTAAATTAGCACTAACTAGTGAAAGTAACATTTTTTGATTTTCTTGAATTCTTTTTTGTCTTATTTTCTCATATTCCGGAATGTCGTCATCACTGTCTTCTTTATCTATGCCATTAAATATTGAAAATTTAAAATTAATTTAGTGAAGTTAAAATAGTTAAAATAAAATTAAAATTAAAATTAAACTTTAAAATTAAAAGGATAATTTAACTAACCATTATTATTATTATTATTATTATTATTATCATCATTCTCATTGTTATTATTGTCATCATTCTCATTATTATTATTATTATTATTATTATTATTATTATTATTATCATTCTTATCATTCTTATTATTATTATTATTATTATTATTATTATTATTATTATTAAATTTATTATTATTATTATTATTATTATTATTAAATTTATTATTATTCTTATTCTTATTAAAATTAAAATTAAAATTATTATAATTATTATAATTATTATAATTATTAATAATATTATTCGTCTATAATAAATAAAAAAAAAGGATAATAAATATTTAGTCCTTTTTTCTCAGTTGGGAATGGATTACTTTTATTGAGGAATGGATTACTTTATAATAATAATAATAATAATAATAATTTATTACCTCTAAGTTATTAAATTTTATTATTATTTCTTCATAATTAGCAAAATCCCTGCCAAATCGTTCAATCTATTATTTCAATATTATTATTTGGTTGTTATTATTTTATTTTTATTATTATTATTATTATTACTATCATTATTGTTGTTATTATTATTATTATTATTATTATTATTATTATTATTATTATTATTATTATTATTATTATTATTATCATTTATTATCACCGTCAGCTTAATATAATAAAATCATTATTGTAAACTTCACAAAATCAATAACAATATCAAAATAATAATAATAATAATAATAATAATAATATAATAATAATCATTGGTTGCTACACATAATTCGTATAAATATAATTGTCATAATGATATGAGATATCAACTTTTAATAACAAAACAACAACAACAACAACAACAACAACGATAATAATAATAATAATAATAACATATAATAAAATAAATTTAATATTTACCATTCTTGACGTACAAAGTTGTACGAAGGAATGAGTAGGTGTAGGTTTAAATGTCCAAGTTGTACCCATAACAACACTTTTACGTGCAATGGGAAGTATAGGGATTCCTTTTAGAGTGATTTCAAATATGAAATCTTTTTCATATTTTGAATTATCTAAATAATAAAAAATTAATTATTACGAATAATAATTATTAATTAATAACTAATTACGTAAAATAATAATTAATAATAATAATAATAATAATAATTAACAATTTAATAAATTAATTGATTAATTATGAATAGTTTACTTACCCATTTCAACCAACATCCGATCATTATTCTTTTGATTAACTTTTTTGAAAGTTGCAATAAATTCATGAGTAAACATCAAAAAATCATACTGTACACAAAGATATGTACCAAGTCCAAATGCTTGACAATATCTTTGTCGTTTCGCTACCTGTTTAAAGTATTTCAATTTTTTTTTTTTAACTAGTAAATAAATCTTTTTCAACAATATATGTATCCATTTAAATATCTCTCTTAATTTATTTATATGTAAAGAAGAATAAATTACCAATTCCTCTAGTTCAAATCCTTGATCCATATATTGTCGAAATAAATTAAAACTAACGGGAACATAAAAACAATGTTCCCGATTATCACCAATACCAAGAGTAACTCTTTTTCCCGGTTTTAACATTCTATTAAAAATTTTCATAGAAAATAATTTAGTTATTGACTTATTTAAACTTATTCATGTTTATTTTAAACTTATTTAAACTTATTTAAATCATTTAAGCTTATTTTAAACTTTTCTTAAAAATTTATTTTTAAACAATTGTTATTATTCAAAATTTACCTCCAAGAATCTTCAATAACTTTAGACATTTCCATCGCAAACTCTTTAGAATTTGAAAATCTTGATAAATCTCCATCAATATGAGTTGAATATTCAACACTTTTTTAAAAAGCAAAAAAAAAAAAAAAAAAAAAAAAGTTAGATAAAAAAAAAAAATTCAAGTTATTTATTCCTTTTATTTATGTGTTATTCCTTACCAATTCTTATATGGAGGATGACTTAAAATATGATCAAAAGAATCATCTTCGAAAATATTACCAACCAATTGTCTTGAATCAGCTTGAAGAATTATAGGACGATGTTCAGCTGTAATACCTCGATTTGGTGGAATAGCGAATGAACAATTTCTTTGGGATAATGCAATCGCTGCCTATAAATAATAATAAAGTTATGAAATTAACTATGTGTTGAAAAAAATTGAATGAATTTGAATAAAAATAAATAAATAAAAATAAAATCAAGAAAGAAAGAATTAATTAATTAATAAAACTTACAGGATTTATATCTATTCCAACAAGTCTTTAATTAATAAGAATATTAATATAATTAATTAACATTAAAATATTATTAATAATATAATATTATAATAATAATAATAATAATAATAATAATAATAATAATAATAATAATAATTAAAATATACCTTCTACCAAGTAAAAAACATTCTATAGCATCAGTACCTTTTGAAAAATATTTTAATATTTAATAATAATTATTAAAAAAATATTAATTTTATTATAGTGAGAAAAATAAAAAAAAAAATAACCAGAGTTATTACCTCTACCAAGAAAATTCGACAAGATTCTATCATTTTTCCTTGTGTATCTAAGCAAAGCTCTTTAAAAAAAAATACAAAAAATTAAAAATTAATTCAATTAATTCCGTTATAACAATAATGGCAATAAAATGATAATAATAATTGAGAATTTTTAATTAAAAATATTAAAAAATATTGAAATATCACCTTCGAACAGTTTGTGGTAACCATGTTCCATGATAATCGGTACCACTATGTGTTGCCCCTAGAAAATAATAAATAATAATAATAATATGTATGTGTGAATAATAACATTCGACAGTATCGTACTTCATTCATTCGTTTTTTGTTCGATACTAACATCTAGGAGCTCTTCCTGGAATATCAAAATATGAACTATCAAAAGGTAATGAGAATAATTGATTTTCCGCTGGTTCGTAAGTATCCAAATACATTGCTTGTGATTCAGAATTATCAAATTTAGCATCTGAACAAGAATTTCTGGTGAGATATGGTCTATAAGAATAATCTTCACTGGTGACCATAAGCTTATTGGCTTCTAATATTGAATCTCCTGATGTATTATTAACTAAAACTAATTCAAAACAATCTTCACACATTAATACTCCATTATATCCTATAATATATACATACATATATATATATATTTTAATTAATTATAATTTAAAAATAATTTTAGAAAAATTTTTGAATGATTTTTATTAACATATAATCATAATTTATAAATTATAATTATTATGTTACCTTTCCTCCAACGAGGTGATTCTTCTGCCCAACAATATGAACATTGAACTCGGCCTCCTTTTCTATGAATTAAATTCTTGGATTTTTTTCGTGATGCTAAAGAAAATTAATAAATGAGCATTAATTGATGATATTACGCAACTCGTTTTTTTTTAAAAAAAAATAAAAATTTATATATATATATATAAACCTGAACTACGGGCTTTCTGACTAGCCACAGCAATTGCTGCTTGTTTTGTGATTTGTTCATCTTTAATTTGTTTAACAGCTATTATTGATATTAAAATTGATATGATTAAAAATATTAACAAAGATAAATAAATAAAGATAATAATAATAATAAATAGTAAAAATTTGGATTAGTCTTACAAATTTCTTCAAATGAATCTTTTCCGTGTTGATGGTTTTCTGGAAATTTCTCATCGAAACACTATTATTACCATAAATATTTAAATGCAAATTAAAATAATAATTTACAGATTAATTACTTTAAAAAAAAAATACTCAACATTCCTAATTTTATTACCTGCGGACATAAATCAAATGATGAAAAAAAATTGGACTCGCACGGCTTACAAGTCCACCATTTGTCTGCTTGAAGTTCACAAGAACAAACGTCACACCTGTAAATTTCATTGTACATGTCTAAATAAATATATACACATATATATATGAATAAAATATGTTAAATTTTATTTATTTTAATATATATATTTTTTTTATATATTTTTTTTTTAAAAAAAAAGAACCTTTTTGAATGTAACGGGCTTCATGGGCTGGACAATAAAAAATTACACCCATCTCAAAATGAGAAAGAGGTTTATCGGTACACGGAAGGTGATAACTTTTGGCACATTTTGGTTCAAAGCAACCAATCGTGGCACCTCGTTCTCTACATTTTCCGCATTTCTTTTTTTTTTAAAATATATATATATAAAGAAAGATCTTTAGTAATTTTTTTTAATGATTAATAATATATATATATTTTTTTTAATAATTATTTTATTTTATTTTTATTTGTTACCATGCCACGACCTCTTTTCCAAGCCAATGTCACATTATACCATTCATTGGATTTTGTAACAAAAACTTCAGGAGAATATTTAGCACATGCTTGATGAGCCCAGAATAGTTTTTGTTTCTCACCATGACGCGTATATGTGTTAGAGATAAAAGGTTGAGGACCAATAAATCCACCAAGTTGATGAGCATCATCATCATTACAAAATCCACAGATTTTACGAGAACTCCAAGCTTGAAGATAAAGATATCCCATATCATTGTCAAATGGTGCATCGTCATGATTAAAAAAATCGAAACCTGGATCTTTGTAATTTGGGTCAAAATCATCTTTATCAAACATTTTAATAACTTCACCCTTTGAAGAAATTTTAATCGCCTCATCATCAATTAATGATTGAACGGCGAATGAACAACGTGGATGTTCGTGATAATTTGGAAATTGATGAGCAAAACACCTAATTATAAAAAAAATTTAAAAACTTTTTAAAAAGACGTGACTTTTACTTGTTTCACGAATCTTTCTTACCATACACATAATTCAAAACTTTTGTAGTCGTTGCCTTCTGAAGGTGTTTCACAATAAGTACAATAATATCTAAAAAATTTGAAATTAAAGATAAAATTAAAAAAAAAAAAATTATAAATTTGAAATATATATATATATATATATATATTAATTATTAATTACCTAAATTGCTTTATGACTACATTGCATTGATTACAATATATACACCACTTTTGTTTTACTATTAATTGAGATAAAATTTTAAGAATATTGAGAATATTGAGAATATTGAAAATATTTGAGAATATTGAGAATATGATAGAATTGATAATTATTTTTTTTAAAATATATATATATATATATATATATATATAATAATAATAATAAATTTTATAATTTATGTAATTTACCTGGAAACTCTTCAGGTAACGTATCGATATCTACAAATTCTAATTCTGACATAGAATCGTCAGCATTAGATTTTGATTTAATTTTTTTCTTACTCGATTCCTTTCTACTACAAATCGATGTAGAAGAAAATGATGATGTACTTTTTGAAATATTTGAATCCTCTTTTTTGACAGATTTCGTGCGCAGTCGATCACTACTAATATCAACCCATTCATCATAGAACGATGGTACATCATTATAATGAATTAACACGCGACATCCTTTAGAGTCTATTATGGAGGATGGTACCCATTCCTTTAATCTATCTCGTGCCTCAATTTGTGTCCCTGGTTTAAACTTTGTTTTTAATTCGTTGAAAATTTCTGAATTATCTAATAATCTATCATTACGCATACTACGTCGAGTATTACGTCCCATATAAAAATCACTCCAGTCAAATGAACTCGGTAAATCAGTTGATTGACTAGGAATGTCCGAATCAGTGTCATCTTTATCATTATCATAATCACCATGATTATTATGATTATGATGATTATGATTATGATGATTATTATTATTATGATTATTATTATTATGATTATTATTATTATTATTATTATTGTTATCTTTATTTGTACTAGTGGGTGTTAATAGTATATCAAAATCACTGTCACTTGAAAGAAATTCTATGCTTGTAAGACTTGATGTGGAAGAATTAGAAAGTTCGCTATCACTTCTTTTGTGACGGTCTCTTTTTCTATTTTGAGAAGTAAATGTTATTTTTTTTCCTTCAATTTTTTCTAATTTATTATTATAATTATTATTATTATGATTATTATGATTATTATGATTATTATGATTATTATGATTATAATGATGATGATGATGATTATTATTATTATTATTATTATTATTATTATTATTATTATTATTATTATTATTATTATTAT
>CAJVPK010000365.1:0-36930 GCA_910592015.1 Diversispora eburnea | reverse complement strand
ATTTAAACATATTAGTTAATTACATAATACCAATTAGTATTACTTAACATTTATTATTATTTATATTTAATATTATTTAGTGATAGTTATTATATTAATATTATTAGTATTATATCATTTATAGTTATTAGCAAATAGTATTTTGTGACACAGTAGTTAAAATAGTATAAATATATCTATTATTCCAAATAGTTTCAGTAGTTTTACATTATTTAATTTTATATTTTTAATTGTAATTCTCAAAGGATGAAATGTAATTATTTATATAAATTTATATATATAAATTTCCTTTAAATTTATATAGTAGAAGTGAAATAATAAATATTATTATTCAAGTTGATAAATAATAACTTATTGAATATAATAAAGTGAAAGTGAGGATATTAAGTGGAAGTTAAATAATTAATTAAATAATTAATTATATTTGTTCTATCCTAATAATTATTGAAGAAGTTTGATGATAAAGTATTTATTCAATATTAAAGATGATAAATGGAAGTTAGGAAGATATATTATTTAAGAATATTATGATAAAATTATGAAGATAAAATTAATAAGGATGTTTATGATGAAATTGTGAATATATAATATTGAGAAAGTTTGGAAGTTGAAAGATATATATTGAAATGAATATATTATGATTACAGTAGATGAATATTAGTTTGTTAGTTCTATCTAAAAACTAACTGGTGCCTTCTAAAATTCAAGGAATAACCAAACTGGAAGTCTTGTACCTTTGGGGATGGACTATAAACTCCTTAAAAGAACTGTTGAGTGAATGCTAACAATAACACCTGTGACAATGGAAACTTCCAGAACTTTCTTGAGATTAATAATTATAGTCTTGCAATAGGATAGTAATTCTGTATAAATAGAGATGACTTTTGTCCTTAGTGAAAGGACAGTTAGAACTTGATTATATTTTGAACTCAAATTGTAATAAATTATTAATAAAGTCTTTATGACAAGTGATAATTTAACCTTTTAATTTCTTAGTGAAACACTTTTTAATAATACCCTGCTTCATGATCTTGATATTATTCTATTTATAATTAACCTTGCTTCGTAATCTGAATTAGTTATAATAATCTATATGAATTATTGTAGTTTCTATATAAAACTTGTAATATTCTTTGTGAATATCTGTAAACTTAGTGTTATATTGTTTAATATAAGACCCACACCCCTTTAAATCCTCACACCTTTAGCCTCTTTCAAATAAACTTGTAACACCAAATCCTTTACCTCTTATACTTCTCTTATAGTATAAACCTTCCAACTTTAACATTTTCATCTAATTGCTTTGTGATCTTTTAGACAATAGTATTCCTGTTATTAGTTGTTAGTTTATTGTGTTCAGTAAAGGTGAATCACAGTCAACAGTACTCAGCATTATAAATAATATTAGAACTATCTTTTGCTAACATAAGATATCTATTATATTCCTTTCTATACATCTACATTTAGTTGATTTAATTTATTTTTTTCACTTGTCCATTTATCAAAATCATAGATAGTATAAAATTAGGAAATATTTATACATATAATTATTCCATTTACAAATGGATATCAATTAATAATATTAATGTCACTTCCATTAAGAATACATATCTGGTGTAATACAGTAGTAGCCATAAGTATCAGATCCACTAATTTTCCTACAGATAAATAAATTTATTAAATTTTTTTCTATTAAAAAGTAGACAAATAACAATAATAATTAAAATATTATGTAATCTTTATTCAAATCTATAAGTGCTATTACACAATATTTCATACTATCTATTAATTTTTTAGCAAGATCAGGTAAGAAATGGTGTTATTCCTTTACTAATTTATCCTTTAAACTTTTAACTGTATTGTTTTTTTTTGCTATATTTATTTTCATTAACTGTCAGATATTTTCTATAGAATTTTGATTAGGTGACATTGATTATCAAGGGAGTATTTTAATATTTTTTTCCATTTTTCACTTTGTACAAATTTTCAACCAGTACTTGGGATTATTGTCTTCCTGGAGGGACCAATCTAAATTATCATTGCCAAAAAATTCAGAGGCAGAAGGCAGAAGTTCCTTCTTATAGACCTTGTACATAAAATCAGCATTAAGGTTTTTTTTGAATATATATCAATTTACCAAATTCAAAAATTGAAAAATACCCTATACATGAACTTTCTATAAATGCTTGACAATATAAAATATTTTTTTTTAATAAATTGCCAAAACTTTTTTTTTATAGAAATAGTTGAAATATACTTTTATCTGTAAAAATAACCTGATTCCAATTAAAATTTTGATATTTCTTTATCTATTGTAGCTATTTTTCCTAGTGGTTCTCTATAAGTAAAGGTTTTGAGATTTCATTAATATATTTTTCTCCAGCTTTATGAAGATGCTGTCTTACAGTCTTTGTACTAACCTTTAAACCACATTTATTTATTTTTTCTTTTATTTGGTTACTTGTTATATTATGTTCTGCCTTTGTTATTTCCATTATTCATTTATCTTGTTTCTCATTTGTGCATCGTGAATTATTTGATCTCCCTTTATCACTTAAATCTTTATTTTTATGGTATTTTATGATCTAATAAATAACTGTGGTCTTACTACATTGAATATAAGCTGCTATTTTTACAAAACCCCACTTTGGTCCTACTGGATATTCATGCAAAAAAACTATTTCATATTGTTTTTCAATAAAAAGTTTTATTTTTTAGCCACAATGTCAGATAATCGTCCAAAAATGTTGCACAAACCTATGAAAATGCTAGTGATCAGGTGATATGTCACACTTTATACCTGGAAAATTTTAAGAATTTTTATAATGTAACAGTTGTCAATGTTAGAAGTCAGATATTTATGACCACTACTGTAAATGGAACACTTTCACTGGTCAAAAATTGATAAGTAATACACATATCGGGTACCTGATATGTGTATTATTTATCAATTTTCAACCAGTGTTTGTTACTATATGATTGAATACTAATATTATTTCAATGACTTGGGAAACTATAACAACATATATATAAAGATAAAATATATTTTTTCCTAGAACAAGTGATGCATATTCAACTAATATTTTCAAAACAGAATTATTATTGATATTGGCAGAATGTAAAAAAATTAAATATGAATTTTATTATATAATTTATTATTTTCAATTAGATTTGCTCTTTGATATAGATTTTAATTTATAAATATCATCAATCTTATTTTAAGAATGCTGAAGATAATCTTCCAACAATTATAATCAAGTTTTTATCATCCCAATTTACAAAACATGTTTTTGTTTAATTTTGAAATTTTATTTGAGAATATTTTTTTAAATTAAGAAAAATAAAAATTACAAAACTATAACATCATTTCTATTCTATCCAAAGACTACACAGGTCAAATATAAAAGATGTACCATACTGAAAAAGAATTCTAATTTTAGCTGATTATAATATGGATGCAATAGGACAGTTGATTGTTACTGATTTTTAGCTAATCTATAGTATAGGAATTACCATTTGGTACAGTGATTCTTTTGTATTTGGCTAGTACTAATGGCTAAGGCTTTGATCACTTTTTGTAAAAGTAGAGGTAATACTTGAACTAGAAGTAATAATAATCATTCCAATATCAGATGGTATAGTAAATGTCAATATTTGAAATCCATATATATAATAAAAATATACTTCTAACTCCAAGTCACATTTATCTCATTCGTATATTCACCAAGTAACAGTCATTACACTACTATATTAACTGTCAAGTATATGGGTTAATATTGAAATAATTGACAATGAGCAAGAATAAATCTAATAATTTAAATGGGAGATTAAACTTTAAATCATCTCTCTGACTAAATAATTAAAAAATTATTTATTGATGATAAATTTTGAAATTATTTAATATTTACCCATATATAAATATTTTCTAGATCAAGTATCAAATGTAGGCTTTTTCATCATTAATAATAATTTTATTTTCAAAATTTTTATCATAATATAAAAATTTTGTATCAATATATGAAATATTCTGTTTAATGTTTATATCTTTTCATAATTTTAAATTTTAACATAAATTTAATTTTCATTAAATTATCAAAACTCAAATGAAAGTTTCTCTTTTTAAATATTCAGTATATATATGGAAAGTTGAAATCAGCCTTCAGCACTTAGCACAATTGGAATGGTGAATACAAATATTCAGAAATTTTTTAGGCTTATATCTCTATAATAATATGACACCCATGTAGAAATATGTATATTTGCAAATATTTACATGTATTTATGTATATTTACATACATAAAATATACAGGTCATATAATTTTATGTAAATATACACACATAAATATATGTAAGTATATATGAATATATATAAATATACTGTATGTAAATCTATGTATTTCTATGTGGATGTCATACTATTATAGAGAAACATGCCTAATAAAATTTCCTAATGAAGAAGTCATTGAAAAATTGTATATAAATTAATCCTCCATCTGATTTATAATTTGTATTCTTTAATATTTTGCACAAATATAATATAAAGATTGCTTTACTTTTAAAATAATCTTTTAAAAGCAGAATATTTGAAGAAATAGAATATAAATTAAATATCATAAGCACAAAGTGCCCCCTAATCTAGACCACTTGCTGATGAATAATTTTAATTCATAGTTTCCAATTATTGAAAAGGTTTAATTGAAAAATTAAGAAACAAACATTATTGATTGAGAAATGTTAAAAAAAAATTACAAAATTTATATTATAGCATTGATACAATATGTATATCAAGTTAAAATGAACTTATAAAATATTTAATGCTTATTGCTTATATCTTCAATAATTACTAATGATAATAAATATAAATATATATATATTTAATATGCTTGTCTTTGAAACTATCTTAATTTAATATATTCAATATCTGGATTAACATATTATTTACAAAAATGAAAATATATATTAGATAATATTGTAAATTTCAATTACATTGTATTCATTATGTTTATAAAAAATCTTCCTTTCTTAAAGATAATATTAAAGAATTGTCATAATATTCTAATTTACAATACAAATTTGTATAATACAAAAGTGAAGTGTTTTTAGTATAATCAAAGGGTTGTCATTAAAAACTTTTCAAAATTTAAAAAATATTAAATGAAAAAATATAAAAAATTCTTGCACCTATATAATATTTAGTATATCTTTCCATCATATCAATTCATCTATAAATTTTCATTAAAATAAAACTAATGAGTATTTAATACTTGTGATTTCTATTATTTTCATGATGAAAATATTTTAAATTGAAAATTTCTAAAGCTAGTTTATCTATTTTTCTTATAATTGTATTAATTTACTTGTTATAAGTTTTTTTATAAAAAAATTATTGCATCAGTATAGAAATACAAAATCATAATGCATAAAATAAATTTATATTCAAAAAAAAAAAAACTGTCCTAATGATTTTTTAATTAAGAAAAATGATAATAAATCATAAATTTTAATTATTATTTACTCACCATATTAACAAAAATAGCTTGTTCTGGTTTTTCACTTATAATTTTCAATCTAATTTTTAATATTATAATATATAGTTCAATATAATCTTTTGGAAAGAAAACTTATGAACAATGTGAATAATTGTTTTACTTCTTAACCTTGCTTCTTAAATAAATGCATTCTAAATATCTTTTGTATCTTAATTTATGTTTTTAATTTTATATTAGTAAAATTGTTTAATGTTTATCACTTTGTTCTTATCAAAATACAAAATAATTTATATTTTCTATATTTTAACTTATTTTACTCTAACTTTCTCACTTTTTTACTTTGAAGATCTTCTCACAGAGATAACTAAATTGACTAAATCAGTCTTAGTATTTTAAGTCATATTTTAAATAATTGAAGAATTAATGAATAAATAAATTATTTTATCAACTAATTTAAGTTCTGACATATAGATTTAACCTTATGAATTTATGCATAATTTCAAGTGTCAAAACAAAGTATGTAATTATATCTAATATGTGAAGAATGAACTATGAATTTTAAAAATTATTTAAATTCAATTGATTAATAAAAATGAATTCTAAATAAATAGATAATTCAAATACCTAATTTTATAGATTTCATCAATACACCTCCTAGT
Organism: Diversispora eburnea; assembly: GCA_910592015.1. Taxonomy (NCBI): domain Eukaryota; kingdom Fungi; phylum Glomeromycota; class Glomeromycetes; order Diversisporales; family Diversisporaceae; genus Diversispora; species Diversispora eburnea. Next base: position 30,781 of record CAJVPK010000365.1, on the reverse strand, counting down.
GAACACTAATAAGATAGTTATTAATTAAAAACAATATCTATTTATCAATAATTGCATGCCATCTTCATAGACATAATTATGAAAGATGATTATAATAATGGATACATGATATATTTTTATTTAGTATTATAAAATTTACTAATTTTTGTTCTAATAAAATAATTGAGTATTTATTATATTATATTTTTTATCAATAGCATCATTTGTGGCAGAAAAGAATATACTAGCATGCAAAATTATTTTGGAATCCAAAATTACAATTTTGGAGAAAAAAGTTGAAATAGTTTTTCATAGAAGATGAAATTATTTTACTTAAAATCCAAAATTTTTTGACTATCCAGATAAATTTTTTGATTAAAGATATACTTAACTAGGTATTTTTTTTTACTTCCATATATAGAATAAATTCTGTGCAAATCTCAAAAAGACAAAATATTTCAAAAATCAAAAATCTATTTTGGAAACATGTATAGAAAAGAATACACATATGAGTTTTATACATAGTGTTGCATGCCCAATGTGACAATGTTCTAAAGGATAGAGAATCTTCTCTAACAAAAGGTTATATAATTATCATACTATTTCTGATGATCCCTACTCAATCAATTATAGCAAATTACAGAGTTAGGGAAGAGGATCAACTTAGGAGTAAATTCTTTATTGTGACAGGGTTTTTACAACACCAAGTTAGTCTGTGACTTAGCAAGGTGTATGTGTAAAAGAATCAAAGTCAATAAATTATACAAAACTTTATTTTAATATTAATCTTTATTAAAATAAATACAAGAAAATATAAGAAATGAATAAAATATATAATAATAAATAATAAAAGATAAGTATATAGAAATGATAAAAGAAATAATATTTATTAAAAAAATAAATCAGGAAACTGTTTGGATATTGTATAAAACTTGAGAACTATTTAAACTGAACTGAACTAATTAACTAACTGATGAAAAACCAAAGCTAAAGAGACCTGTATTTATATCCTTTTGGTACCCTTTGTGCCACAGACAAACCATACTATTTTCTACATTAGATTGGTTCTTTATCAAGTGATACAAATAATATTATCAAAGTTAATTTCACTATCTATCCTCAGGTATCCTACCTGGATATTTCCCTAGGTATTGTACCTAGGTATATACCTGAGTAAATTAACAATGATAATCCTTAGATGTAGCACTCTAATTTGTATCACTGATTTACAAAATTACTATATTTATAAATAATATAAATAAAGAAGGTAGAAATAATTATTTGAGGTGTCACAATAGTGAAGATAAACAGCATTTTGATTTTCATTATTCACTATTGTTGACTGTGATTTTGCCTTTGCTAAAGCACAATAACTAACAACTAATAACAAGAAAACTAATGTATAAAAGAACACAAAGCAGTTATACAAATGTGCTAAAGTTGAAAGAATTATACTATTAGACAAGTATTAAAGGTAAAGGACTTGGAATTGCAGGTTTTTATTCAAAAGAGGCAAGGCAGGTGTGAGGTTTTATAAATATAACTTACTACTAAAAGTTTTAATACCAAACAATAAAACTAGCTAAACAATAAATATTATTAATAAAATATTAACTAATAAACTAACTATCCTTATTTACAAAGAAGGATAAATTCACTAAAGAGATATTTACTAAGATCATAAAGCAAAGTAAATATTATTACAAGGAAAATGCTCAGAACACAAAGTAGAGCTTCACAAATTATCTATTCTGATTATGAAGCAGAATAATAATAACAAAGAAAAATGCTGAGATCATGAAGCAGGGCAATTATAAAGAGGTTTTTCACTAAGAAGTCACAAAGAGTTTAAATTATTATTGCCATGAAGACTTTATTAATAATTTATTACTAATATTGAGTTCTGAATTTCTAACTTATTCAAACTAATTATTAAGTTAATTTTGAACTGAACTTTTTAAAGATGGAAAAGCTCATCCTTTATATATATTAATTTCTTTGAAATAATCTTTGAGTCTTTGAAATAATCTTTGAAATAATGACAATCTGTATTACAAATGTACAACAAAATTATTACAGGATTTTCTATAAAGACTGTTTTTAGTAATAAATTATAATTGGTACTACATAACTAAGTTAATATTCTAATACTATAAAACAATAATGATAAATATATATAAAAAATCAATAAATAATAAATAAATAAATACTGATAATAATAAAAGAAAATAATAAAAAAAAATAAGGTAATATTATGAATCAATTATAAAAGTTAAAAAAGAAAAGTTAACTTAAATGGTTTTTCTGTTCTCCTTTTCACTGTTTATAAACTGCATAATCACAAATAACAAATAACTAGATTTTTTGAAATATTAAGACAGTAATAATGCTTTATTTTGAATGATTACATACTGATCCACTTTAATTTAAATAAAGCTATACTCTTTAATTCCAAAGATCAAATAAAATAATAAAATATAAATATAATAAAATAATGAATAAATAATTTTAGAGAAAACATAAAGTTGTACAATAACATCAAGAATAAAAAAATAAATAAATTCTCAACAAATTAAAGATTAATTTTCCTGAATTTCATTTTCTTCAACTATGCAAAATTTAAAGATTGTTAATTTCATTTAGATAAATGTATTAAACAAATGATTCATATAATACTTACTTATTTCATTGGAAACTACAAGATCCTATTGTTTTGTATCTAGAATAATAATTAATGTAAATATTTTATTATTCATTTATTGATAAAAATATAGGTACTTACCATGTACATTATCTTCAAATTTTTTTGGCTTTAGAAAATGCAAATGTCTACTTGTATATATTGCTTCAGGATGTATTTCATTTGGATTATATTGAATAAAATTCTTGTTTGATTTATTTGCTACTCTAATTTGTTTCCTTATTTCATCATTATAAGAATATTTATTAAGTTGAGATTTCAAATCTTCAGCAGTTGAATGATTGAGAGGTTCAAAATTCCAGCTTTTTTCCATTATTTCCTTAAAAAATGAGGAATTTCACATTTAATTTCAGGTTTATATCCTTTGCAAATTTTCATTACAAGATTTTCATTATGTGGAATATTATAATATGGTGGATAACTAGTTAAAATTCTAATATAACCATACCAAAAGAATAAATGTCAGATGCTTGAATATATTCTCCTCTACTTAATGTCTCAGGTGCCATGTATGGAATTACATCATAAATTTTTTCTGGATCATTTTCTGAAACTGGTTTGCACAATCCAAAATCAGTAATATGACATAAATTTATATTTTGACTAACTATATTACCAGAATGAAAATCTTTACGCATTAAGCCCATTTCATGAATATTTTTAAGTCCATTTACAATATTGAATAGAATAGTAGATTTTCCCTTCCAAGTTAATTGGTTAAACTCATTATTCAATACTTTTTGAAGACTGCCATATTTTGCATAATCCATAACCATCATATATTCATTTTTTGTTGGATTTTTAGTAATGCCATATATTGCAATTGCACTTTTACCTCGAAACTTAAGTTGATTTTTAATCTTAAATATTTATTAGGATAAAATAAAATTATTATATATTTAAAATAATGAAAATTAAATAATAAAAATATTTAACTCTTGCAAAAAATCATTTTTATTTGTGAAATTTCCAAGGCTTTTTAAACAAACATCTTGTTTACCTTTTCTCTGCCAAACATATTTAACAAGCCAATACCATTTGTTTTTTTTATGAGTGGAAATAATAAATCCATCAAGCCAATTTGCTTTATATACTATGCCAAAACCTCCTTTAGCAAGGAATATGACATTCTTAAGTCTGTTAAATGGAATCCACTCAATAATTTCTTGAAATTTATTTGCATTTAATTGTATTTGTTGAATAAATCTATCAATTTCTTTGTCTCCACTGTCCATTTATCAAATTCATTTTGAAATTGTTTTGCATTACATGAATTGCACCAATGTTTTCCTGTATTATCTTGATTGCATTTGCTACACTTTTAAAAAGCACTAAGAATATCAATGATAATTAATTGAAGAATTATTATTTGAAATTAATATATTGATTAGTTTATTATTGATCAGAGAATTGTTATATAATATTAAAACATTGATTTCAATAATTATAAAATTAAATACTCACTCACTGTAATATAATTTATATTGATTAGTTTATTATTGATTATAGAATTGTTATATAATATTAAAACATTGATTTCAATAATTATAAAATTAAATACTCACAAACTGTAATATAATTTATATTGATTAGAAATGTAATTTAATATATGTAATTTATTTTTATTGTTAGCTATTATGATTATTATGATTTAAAATAAAGTTTAATATAACTTTATGCCTACTCTTCCGAATCTTTAGATTTTTCCAATTCTTCCATTTCTTCTGTTTCTCCCATTTCTTGTTTCTTTCATTTCTCCATTTTGTACAACAATAATGATCACACAAGTATGCGATCAGAGTTAAAAGAATTTTCCATAGCACAAATAATCTAAATATTTGAATTCACCAACGCAAAAAAGAATCATGTAAATGATCTATAATACATTATCGAATATTAATACGGTGCTTTTAAAAGTATTCTTTATAATAGCTAAATAATTAATTATAACAATATTATTAATCAATTATAATTATATAATATTATTATCAATGAATTTACATGTAATTCATAGCCTCTAATTATAGAAACAAGAAAAAAGGTTTAGTTGAAAATTTTAAGGATCCCTCAATGATTGAAAAATTTATTCGCCATCATTATCATCATCACATTGAAGAATAATAACTAGCAAATAGTAATTTATACAAAAAACTTTATTTTCTAAAAGACAATATACTGTCAAAATATGAAATTGTATCGAATATTTAACACTTTACAATCCATTTTTCATCAGTATAGAAATACATAATATAAATAAATAATAATTAATTCAAAAAACTGTTCCAATGATTTTTTTTTTCAAATAAAAATAATAATAATAATAATAAATCATAAATAATTTTATAATCATTATTTACTCACCATATCTACAAAGATAATTTCACTTGTAATTTTTCGATCTAATATTATAATAAAAACAGTTCAATATTATCTTTTGAAAAGGAAACTTTTTATAAACAATGTGAATAATGTTTTCTCAACCTCTTAACCTTGCTTCTTGTTAAACAAATGCATTCTAAATATCATTTCCCTCCTAGAAACTTTATTCTTTTAGTGAAAAATTCTTAATTTTCCATTTTGTTAATGCTTTTCATTTTTCTATTATTTATCACTTTGTATAAAATGATTTTGACTAAATCGGTAAATATTCAAATTTCAGGTCACATTTTAGATAATGAAAAATAGTCGTTAATTAACTTCAATAATATATTCAATAGGTTATAACTAAAGTTCCTAATGTAATGGTTCAGTTCTCTTCTAATGTTGAACTGATACCGAACCAAATTTAAAAATTGGTTCGATTTGGAACTTAAATCGAAAATATCCAACCGAATCTGACTGAAACAGAACCAAACTGAACTGATTTGCACCAGTTCAAATGGTTCAAAGGTTTTTTCTGTCAGAAAGTTTTTGCTTAATTATTATAATAAAATTGTATGATTAATTATAAAATGCAATAAACCATTGTTACAAGAGTAGTTTAAAAAAAAATAATATTTATAATTTAAAAACTTATTTATATGATAATATTTTTCATAAAATATAGTTTTCCTTATCATTCCTTTTTACAGTTTGTCAAATGATCCAAAAATATTTTAATAATAATATTTAACAGTTTAATGCATTTCTAAAATATATTTATTTTTATAATAAAATAAAATAGCAACGCTTCCCAACGATCAAAAAAAGGCAACAAAAAAATGGTGACAAAAAAGTGGCGACGAAAAATCATCTGGGAATTTTATAAGGCTGATATTTTCAGGACCTACTGTATAACGTAAATTTTCGAAAATATTTACGTTTTTATGACTTCGCTCACGATTTACGAGACAGGGAGCGATTTTCTACTAAGGCGTTTCTATGAAAAATAGAAGCGCCTCGTTCAGGGTCACAAGATGATATGTGTTGTCCCTTTAACATCGATATTCGCTGAAATATTCTGGTTTAAAGGAAAACGTCCGTGTAAAAAAAAATTTTCGAAATATTTCGCGGAAATCTTTTTTAAGCCAGAATATTTCGGCGAATATCGATGCTACAGGGACAAAACACATATCATCTTGTGGCCCTGAACGAGGCGCTTCTATCTTTTATAGAAACATCTTAGTAATAAATTGCTCCCTGTATCGTAAATTGCGAGCGAAGTCATAAAAACGTAAATATTTTCGAAAATTTACGTAGGTCTTCAAAACTTTCGAAAATATCCGCCTTATAAGTACTTCCGATGAAGGCAACAAAAAATGGCAACGGCAATGGCAAAAGATTAAAAAGAATATTTCTTTGTATTTCATTTTAGGATGGCTACGGCGACAATGGTGATAAATAAAAACCGTGCCGAAAAACATACCTATAAACTTTATTAGATCTAACTCTAAACTAGCACAATTTTGACATTGTTGTTGGTATAATACTTTCGTTAAAATTTGCATATTTGTAAATTTATTAAAATAAACTTTTTATTTAAATACCATACAACCTGTTATTAGATATAAATTCTATTAATTCTAATGCTTTTTTTTTGAATATTTTGTTTCCTTTTTTTTCGCCCCTTTAACTTCTTACTTCGTGAGTGGCAAAGTTGATTTTCCAACTTCAAGATAAGAAAAAATTTGACGCATTTGTTTGTTATAACATTTTTCAAATGCAATTATACGAAATCTGGTATTTGTATATATACAATCTTCAATTGGTTTAAAACACGTGGAAAAAAAATTTGAAATCAACATGATAGTCCAACTTATAGCTAAATATAATTTTCGTGAAACATTTTTTTAAATTATAAAAATCTTAAAGAAAATATTATCACTTTGCATCAGCCGGGAGTCGAACCCGGGCCACTCGCTTGGAAGGCGAGTATTCTGCCGCTATACTACTGATGCATTTTGTATGAAGATTCTCTTTTCTTTAATTAATGTTATGCAGACATCGAATTTATACGTTAATCGATTATCGTAATTGGGAATCTATGAAAGATAAAATATCTTTGAATTGTATAGGATAATTGCTTAATATATGCATTTCTTTTTTAAATTAATTAATAACGCTAGTCGGAAGGCATCTCCACAAAATAAAAAAAAAATAATGATTGGGTTTTATTTAATCCTCTCTTTGATTACTTTACAATTTACTGCGTGAATGAATTGTTTATATATATCATATATAGTACAAATCCTTCACCAACACCATTAATATCGCTATCTGGAAATCACAAGATCTTTTTAATATAAACCTTTTGTTATTGTTTCCAAAATAGTCATTAAAAAAACATTTTTCCTGTCATACAAGGTATTTGTTTTCCGTTTCTGATTGGTATAAAACATAAATTTGTCCGTTCTTTTGATAAAACAGGTTTTAGGTTTTTTTTTTTCTTTAATTTCATCAAATCCGAAAAAATCAATAAAAAAATCAATTCTAGTGGTTATTTTTCAAATTTGCGAAAGATACGGTAAAAATCAAAATTATTACTACTAAAGATGAATGCTGATAACCCAAATGCTACTCCCCCACGTAAAAGGGGGCCGAGTAAACCAAAATCAAATAAACAAAATAATCCAAACAAAGTTAGGTTCGATAATTCTAGTAACGAACCTAAGGATTCGTCTACTGCGCAATCGAATTCCAATAACTCATCCAATAAAAATGATAATGCTAAGGATGTCGCATCACATACTGATGGATCGCAAAATCAGAATAAAGAAATGCCTATTAGTAAAAATTCGCGAAGGAAAAGAAATCGCAAAAATAAATCCGATCAACAAACCACTATGAGTCATGCCCAAAGTAGTTCATCCAATATACAACATAATCAAAAGCAACAGAATATCTCTAACTCATCCTTTCCTCTTTCAAAACGTCAAATTGAAGAGAAATTTTCGGATACTGACGAGAAATCAACTACAGAACCGATGGATATCGACCCACCTTTGGAACCTACTGATATTCCAGAACAAGATAATGGCGAGAAACAGCTATCAAAACAGAAATGGGAATCTGACGAGGAAGATAATGAGAAAGATAACGAAGAGGAACATGAATCTGACAAGGAGGATGACGAGGAACAGGAATTTGATTATGACTCGCTCGCTGAACAAGATAATGACGAGGAGCAACGTTTAGAAGAGGAGGATAAACAAATTTTAAAAAATGAGACTTTGAATGAGCCAAATAAACCAGATTACTCACGCGGTTCTAAAACAAAAGAAAGTGGTAACGATCGAAAAAAGGGTAAAGAAATAAAAAATCATGAATCGGAATCACAAGATAGTTTCCCAAAAGGTGAAAATGATGATTCTTCTTCAAAGAATCCCACCATGGTTGACAAAATTAAAAATTTGGTTAAACCAAGGGATGATGATATTTTAATTAAATTCTATGTTCATCTGCCACCTTTTATTCATCATTCATGTAATGTATTTGTAGCTGGCAACATTTATGAATTGGGTAACTGGGAAAATTTGAATGTAAAGCTTGTCCCAATCAAAGATGATGAAAATAAATCAACTGATTTTTATGAGTCTAATACCGTTCGTATTCCACTTGCGCGAATTCCCAATTATGAGATTGAGTATAAATATGTATTGACTCCCAAAACAGGAAAAAAAAAAAAGAACCGGCGGTATGAAGGGAATGATAATCGTGTGCTAGAAATTAGTGGAGGAAATCAGTATGACGTTTGGTGTGATACTTCTCAACATTATTTTGATCATCCACCCGATAATAATATGTTTATAAAAATCATTTATAAATCGGTCACCGAGAAAAATCTTAAAGATAAGATTATGGAATATGAAAGAATTGAAAGAAGTTTAAGATTACAGGTGCCTATCAACTTAGTTAATGATTTACTTTTTGATAGCCACTTATTAGCCTCAAAACTTTTCTTGTGTGTTTTACTTGGATATGTTCTCAAAGGAAAAGGACTAATGTATAGCTTGCCACAAGAATTTCAATCAGTTCCTTTGCTAGAAGCTCTTCATCAAATAAAAGATGACATAATCCCATCTGAAACTCGAAAAATATTATCCCTAACAATTGTACCATTAATTCGTTGCAATATCATGTCAGAATCATTTGAATGGCTCAAAGTTTTTGCTGTAGCTGATCTTTTAGATCCGGATTATAATTTCATTAGTTCTATTACGGAACAAAATTATGGTGTAAACATGGAACAATTTAAAAAAAAATTACAAGAACTTGTTATTCCATATATTGATCAAATTAATGATGATAAGATTTATGTTGAAATTGCAAAGGTATTTCAATTTTCTTCTTTACGTTTGTCCAAAGATTCTAAAAATTATCCTAAGATCTCTTTCTGAATATTATTTTACTATTTTGACAATAATTATAGGGATTGCTTAAACAAGTAAATAATGTGAACATTATTATTGAAATTTGGGAATTATTAGCCCACAATGAAGAGAGAGATGATCATCTTCGCAAATTTTTCAAAGAACGTGTTCAAAAAATAGTAAGATCTTATGAATCAATTATTGTTCTACGTGATAACTTCCTTGAAATTCCTGAGCATTTCAAAGAGCTCATTTCAGATGCATTTAAAGGTCAAGTTTTCTATTTTTTAAATCAACATCGTAATATGGACATGCCATCAACTCATTCTAAGGCAATTTATGATATGATTTTGAATAAGCAAATAAGCTGGACAAAGACCAATTATATAGGAGTACTCGATATTATTTCTACTTATTCCGATTTTGAAATATTGACAAAATTTAATAATTTCCTAGAATTTTGGACTAAGGTTTTCAATGATGATCACGAAAACCTTCCAAAAATATGTAAACAATGGTATCAAAAACTTTTGGATCGAGGATCAACCTTCACATTAAAAAAAGACAAATATGTTTTTTTAGTACTAAATCATGTTTCGTTGGTTCATCCATATATTGGAAAATTAAATGTTTGGAATGATTTACTTGACATGGCCATTGGTAGTGTAAAGAAATGGTCAGTTAATTCTATTTTTGAAATTACGGATAAAGTTGAAAAAAGATTGGTCCCTCGTATAGGAACTGAATTTGGATTAATGGTAAAAGAGATCTTAAATCCCTTGAATCAAATAAATGAACAATTATTGAACACCGTTAAACGAATTTTAACTCCTTACATCGAACCACCCAGTGAAGGTGTTATCCAAAGTACAGAATTACATGTTCCTGGAAGGTAAGAAAAAATAAATAAAAATAAAAATAAAAATAAAAATAAATAATTGTCGTAATAGAAAATACTAAATATTTTTATTAAAATTTTTTAGTTTATGTGAAAATATTTTATGTCATATAATGACATGTACACAAAAAAGTTTTCATGACGAATTTTCTTCTGATTTCCATCGAAGCCTTCTCGAAAAAGCAAAATTTTGGATTGTCTTGTTACGTTTAAAAGGAAGTGTTAAAAAATTTCAAGTTCATCCTCATATTACTGAGATACGTGAAGCCATTTTTGATCTTGCAGAAAAGATTGTTGAAAAAAATATTGATATTCATCTATTACAAACACTTTTGAGATATGACGACAACTTTTTATTTGATTACTTTGATTCGGCAGTTTTTGTTAATGACCTTTCATCCATTGTTATTACCAAATATGATTTGAAAAAAGTTCGCAAAGAATTTCAAAATTATGAAGAAACTTTAGATATTTTCTATTCATTTTACGTAAAATTTTGTTCTATTCCAAAAGTTACTGATGTCAACGAATATATTGATGATATCCGTCAAAGACACGATCGAAAGAGCCAAATTAAACTTAAAGATGTTTTATCAGCAGACAATTGGTTAAAACATTCAAATAATGAGACTATTGCCAAAAATATTTACAAGTTCAGAGATTCTAAGACTTTTAAAAATACTTTCGAAGATATTTCTAATAAAAGGATCGTTCAAGATACTTTAACAGTAAATGAGATTTCAAGTACAATAATTCCTCAAATTTACGTAGAATATTTGGAAAAAAATAGGAAATACGAAGAATGGGAAGACCTTAAATTTTCTGAAGCGTACATTACTTGGAATAATGTTCGAGACGTTGAATATGAATTAAGTTTGATGGGTTTACAAAGAGAAATTAGTCCTGAATTGGTTGAAATCTTAACACATCTTTCTAAAGTTTCTCAAAGTATTGAAAGATTAGAACAACTTTTAAAATTAGTAGAGATATTCCAGATTCCGTTAAAAGAAGATGATATATGGTTAAAAAATTCATATGATAGTCTTAAGCATGAATCCCTTTCATTAGGAAAATTAAAAGAATTTTTTGATACTCTTAAATACCGGCTAGAGGACATCGATAATGAAACCGGTTGGAAATTAACCAAAGAAATATCTATTTGCTCAGAATTTATTGCTTTTCTACGTCAAATTGTGGATGAGGATCTTACGAATTTAATAAATGGTGTCGACGATACGGAAGGACGACTTATCCAAGAGGACACTGTATCATCTCTTATTCAAGTAAAACAAATACTTGTTCCGTTAATTAATAGAGGAGATAAAATTGGGTTAAAAAATTTTCTATTGGATTTTGGTTTCATCTCAAAAAATAACAAAGTACTGGCCGAAAAAATTTCCCTATGTAATAGTAATAATATGGCATTGCAAAATATGTATAACAATATCTCAAAACGTGGCGAGGTTACCAAAGAAAAGATAACGAATGCTATTAAGATTGGAACTTATAATTTCGCATGGACTTCAGAGGACAATGCTTGCACTGTAAATTTATCATATCCTTCCGGAGGAGACACAATGAATATTAGTTTTTCAGAATTACAAGATTTACGTGGTCGTTCTTTATTAATAGCAAAACCAAAAGTTTCCATAGACCAAAATGAATTTGAAGAACAAGAATCGTTTGAACTTATAATAAATAAATTTGTTGAACAAATTGATACTGTTCTAGAAATTGTTGATTTGTCTTCAAAGGTTGAATCTAATTTCTAAATTATTAGAAAAAAAAAAAAGGGAATTATAAAATATATAAATAATTTATACTAATAATATATATATATATAATTTATTTTGATGATTAGTTAATTGAACAGGGACATTTTTCTTATCGCAAATTTGAAGAATCTATTCAAGGTACTCCAGCAATGAAACAGCAAGCTCAAAAGTTAAAAAAAGAAATAAAAGATTGGTAAATATTTTATTTTTCTTTATTTCCTATTCAAAAATATTATTTCTACAATTATTTCTACTTTATTAATTTAAATACAAAATTATTTAGGGATCAAGCGGTTAATTCGGCTCAAGACAAACATTATTATTTGACATTTTTCCCTGCGCGTCATATTCTTAAATTTTATGATTTCTTTGATAATTCTGCAAATGAATCCTGTGTAAATATTTGTAGAACACTGGTCAAATACGTTAATTTTAAAGCGAATTTACCTCATATCAATAATTCTTCAAGGATTAATTCAAGAAAAGGGGAATATTTCAGGATTCTTTCTGAAATAGGAAAAAGGTTACACGGTATTCTGAGTTCACTTCCCAAAGATCAATTTAAATTGGAATCCATTGACGAAAGAGTGGTGACGGATATCGTAGAAAGCAAATCCTTATTCATTGCAGCGTGTTACGATAAATCCCTGGTTCCAAATGTTATAATGTCATTGTATCTTAATCATGGGACACTTCCCAATGCATGGCAACTATTAATTTGCACATCATCTACAACTTCGGAAGAAATTTCAATCTTTATAAAAAGATGTTTTATGGCTGAAAAGAATGGTTATATACATCACTTATTTTGTATGGCAAATGTTGAAGTTCTGGATTTCAAATTGCAATATGATTTAGTTAAGAAAATTCGAGATTATATGGAAAGATATAAACAATCTAATTTCTTTTTGGCACTAATTTGTTGTCCAGAGAAAGGAGTGCATCATCATATTCTGGATCAATTCTCGGATTTTTGCGTCACAAAGGGACTTAGCAATGATGCAATGAAAGAGATTTATAAAGAGATATGTTATGATACAATTTGCGTGACATCAAGTTTATCTGGTCAGGGTAAAACGGAATTTATTAAACAAGAAAGTTTCAAAGAACTAAAAATTCCTCGAAATTTTCTTATAAGTGATGGAGATGATTTCGGTAAATTAGTTCGTAAATTCAATAAGTTTCCAATTAATCGAGAAATAGATTCTTTACATATAAATATAATTTCCGCCGATAATTGTGAAGATGTCAATATGTTCCTGTTTCAATTATTAACATTTGGAATCGTTTCCCACAAAGGTATTACAGCAATTCTTCCTGGTATAAAAATTTATATAGAAATTGCCTCAAACAATGATCAAAAATTAATTAAGTCACTTAAGTTTCTAACATGTTTGGAAATTATACATTTACCTTGGAATACCAATAAATTAATGATCTCTTGTGAGTTAAATAGTCCAATTCAAGTAGTATGCCAGTATTTGAAAGTGTTTGATAGTCAAACTTTGGATGAAAAAGATGTATTGTTCCGATCATCAAACAGTCGTGTGACAAAAAATTTAGCATCAAGAGAATGTCGACGACTCTTGAAAAAATATTTCTTTGATCTGATTGATCCTGAACTTAATTCTTTTAGATTTCTTGAAATTTTTATAAATGTGTTATCGGATCAACTAGTAGTACGTTTCAAAAAATTTTGGTATCATTTTTGATATGTAATATTTTTATGTTAAACTTTTAAAAAATATCTTTTTTTTTTACGTATTTTGTAGAGACTATCTGCAAGTTCATTTTTCCGAGTTGAAAATCTGAAATTAATGATCCACGAAAATGATATTCGATCAACATTGATGAAAACATTAATGGAAGTGTGTAAAGATTTTGCAACAAGATCAACTCAAACGAAATCAGCCCAAAAAAAAGCCATTAAGGAATTAGATGAAGAAGAAGTAGAAAGGGATGAAGAAGATGACCAATTAGGGACCATATCTCATTGGGATGATTCAAATCATTTGTTGGTATTTTTCTTGTCACAAGTTCCAGATTCTATCTGTGCCCTTTATCGAGATAGCAGTAAAGTTCCAGAGAATGTTCAAAAATTATTACAGAGTCAACATATCCGAAACGATATAAATGAATGGAGACTAGAAGATTATCGTACAATGGGAAGTGAAGCATTATTGTCAAAATTAGAGTGCCTGGCACGTGAAACGGAACATCCAATTAATTATCCACCATACGCTTTGTCAGCCGATAATTTGCTTAAAATGGCACTTATTTTATTGAGAACGCGTGCCAATGTGCCTGTAATCATTTGTGGAGAGGCAGGATGTGGAAAGACAAGTTTAATAGGGTTTTTAGCAAAAATGGTAGAAGTTGACTTCTTTGCTCTTAATCTTCATGCCGGAATAACTGAGGAGATAATAAATAAATTTATGGATGATTCTTTGGTTAATGTAAATAAACGAGAAATTTGGCTATTTTTTGATGAAATTAATACCTGTAATCATATCGGTATATTTGCAGATCTTATTGCTCATCGAATTTATCTTGGGAAACCATTACATCCAAATATTCGAGTATTTGCTGCGTGTAACCCTTATCGTAAAAGAATTAAAAGTTCAAGCGAAGCAGGTCTAGATCTGAGATATGAATTCCATAGAAGTAATCTAGTTTATGAAGTAAAACCTCTTCCAGATCAAATATTGGATTATGTTTGGGATTATGGAATTTTACAAGAAAGTGATGAAAAGAAATATATTGACATTATGGTGAGATCTGAGTTAAGAGGAGATTTGTATAATCCAATTGTTGCAGAAATTTTATTTGCATCTCAACAATTTATTCGCAGGGTTGAAGAACCTTTTAGTGTTAGTTTACGTGATGTAAAGAGAGCAATTACCCTGATCAAATTTTTCTATAATAGTTTTAATGATAGAAAACTTTATGAAACGCCATCTACATATTCGTTATCAATTCGTTCATATGTTTTGGCAATAGGACTTAGTTATCAGTCTAGATTGTATACTCAAGAATTACGTACAGAATTTCGTAAAGAAATGAGTAAAATCCTGAATATCCCAGAACGTGCTTTCAAAACTATAATAAGTAAAGAACAAAATGATTATATAGGACGAATGCAATTGCCACCCAACACTGCAAAAAACGAAGCCCTCTTAGAGAATGTTTTAATTATGATAGTTTGTATTTTAACAAAGATTCCCGTATTCATTGTTGGGAGACCTGGGTAAGTTTTAATAATGTTTCTTTCTACATAATAACAGTTAAAAAGAATTTATATTTATTTTGTTTCATTTTGCCTACTTTGTGTGTTCATCTTTCTTTTAGTACTTCTAAGTCAATGGCAATTCGACTTATAAGTAATAATTTACGAGGTTCAGATTCTAACGACAAGTATTTCAAAAAGTTGCCACAGGTATAATTAACATTCGATTTAATAATACATTTAAAAGACAATCCTAAAATAACGAAATAAATATAACAATTATTTATTATTATATTTAGGTATTATTAATTCCTCATCAAGGATCTTCATCCTCAACTTCTGATGGTATACTTAAAGTTTTCGACAAAGCAAATAATTATCAAAAGACAAGTTCAGATGAATTTCCGGTTATTAGTGTAGTATTGCTTGATGAAGGTAAATTTTTGATTTTAGATATATGTTCATTAAATGGAAAAAAAAAAAAAAAAATCACTTTTTTTCGTGTTTTTTTCACTTTTTCTTTATAGTTGGTTTGGCCGAAACTAGTCCCTATAATCCATTAAAAGTTCTACATTCTTTACTTGAACCGAGTTATCCTGCGGGAGGACCAACTGTTTCTGTTGTTGGAATAAGCAACTGGAGATTAGATAATAGTAAAAATAGTCGGGCGTTATTGGTCCAAAGGTTTTATACATTTTTATTTTATTATTTGTAAATCATAATTTTTGATTGATGGATTTATTAGATTTATTATTTATTATATTTTAGGCCCAAATTAGACGAAGATGATCTTGTTGATATCGCATTTCGTTTATTAGAAAAGGATGGCGATGCACCTCAAAAGTCATCTCTTCGACCTCTTGCGAAGGCTTATTCGAATTATGAACAAAATGGTCAAAAATTCAAAAATTTTCATGGTCTTCGTGATTACTATTCACTTGTAAAAAGTTTATCTACGAAAGAATTGACACCAGAAAACATTCAAATGGCATTAGCAAGGAATTTCGGTGGTACAGGACATCAAAAGGAATTATGTGAAGATTACTTTAATAGTGTGATAGATATGTTTAATGAAAACCAAAGTTGGTCTTATTATCAAGTACCTGTAAAAGATTTGATTAATGCTAATCTCGAAGACGATAATGCAAGACATCTTATGATAATTGGAAATAGCAGTTCTATTGTGAATTTATTGACTTATCAATTAAGAGCTGTAGGTTTGGAACCAGTGGTAATATTTGGTTCTCAATTTCCTAACGACCGAGATGATTATTCTTATACTGTTTTGAGCAGAATTATGGTAACAACTATATATCCTATGTTTATTATATTTATTATATTTATTATGTTTATTGTGTTTAATATATTTATCTTGTTTACAACTTCACAAAAAAAAATATAATATATATTTAGATGTGTGTAGAGGCTGGTAGACCTTTAATTTTGACTGATTTAGAAATAATTTACGGTATAACCATTTGATAATTTATTTTATTTTTATTTTTTTTTGAAAAAAAAAAATAAAATAAAATAAATAAATCGTTTAATAATATTTAGGGAGTCTTTATGATTTATGGAATCAAAATTATATTATCGCCGGAAGCAAAGAAGATCCAAAATATTATACTCGCGTTGCACTCGGAGCTTACGCTAATCCTATGTTGTAAGTTACAGAAATTTAATTTTTTTTTTTAATCACATTTTGTATATGACCATATAACACTTATTTATGTTATTATTTCTATTATTTTAAATTTTAGGTCAGTCGCAAAGAACTTTAGATGTATTTTAGTTATGGATGAAGCGAAATTACCATATGCTGATCCGCCTCTCTTGAATAGATTCGAAAAACAAAAAATGACAATGAATGATATTCTCACTACCGATGAAAGGAATTTGGTTGACGAATTATATAAATGGGCCGAACAAATGGCGACTTATCCAACACAAAATATGTTTACTCCTTCTCATAAAAAATTTACTTTAAATGATTTATTCATTGGATTTAATCATGATGAAACAGTCCAGAGTTTAGTAATTGATGTTAAGAAAAATTACCCTCATTTAGATGATGAAGGAATTATAGATAAATGTAAAGAATATTTGATTTTGATTGCTACATCTGATGGAATGGTTCGAGCAGAGAAATCTTTGGAAATTGAAGAAATACAACGTTGGAAAGATGTTTACTTTAATGAACAAAAACATGACAATCTTGCTGATTACTTTAAGGACCTACTTAAATCAGAAGATGAAGGTGTTCAAGTCATTGTGAACACATTTTCCAACATTAATACCGATATTAGAGCATGTTTGAAAGGTGTTCTCCCTTGTTTTATAATTAAACTTTCAACTTTCAAAACTGAAGCCGAATTTAGTACTCAAATCAATCAATTTTGGTTTAATTCCTCCAAACATGAAATGGTCGTATTACAATGTGATATCACCACGGTAAATTCCGAGTGCATCAAATTAGCCAAATTTATTATTGAACAGTCGCGTCACGAATATTATACCAAACGTCATGAAGAAGGTTTTATTGAAAAACACGCATGTATTATTCTTCATATGCACCGAGATCAGAAATCATTTATGGGCTTTAATTTTATATGCGGTTGGAATCAAATAACTATTGAAGCTTTGGCAGAACAGCCGAAACCTTTATCGAGATTGTTAAGTGGAGATTTAGGAGAAATAATCGAAAACATTTATCCTTTCGAAGAGATTTTAGATCAAGAATTATTATGGTGTTTATCATGTATTAAATATCCATCAACCATTAGCTCATTGAATCATGTCAAGTATGTTTACAATTTATCAATATATTTATTAATTGAAAGATCGATTTCATTTTTTTTTTGTCATTATATAAAACTAATAATTATTCATTTTTTCATTTTCTATTTTTTATTAAAAAAAATATATATATATATATAATTTTAATATATTTATATATATTTATGTATATTTATATAGGTCACTTAATAATAAAATTCGTAAAAATCCAACATTTATTGATTACTTGAAACAAAGAACTATCGACAGCTTAAGAGAAATAAGAACTTTCCATGGATGGCAATATGATGTCGCATCTGATAAAAAATATCTTTATCCATATTCATCATTCTCGGTTGCATTATCAGCTCACATAAGGACTTTAGTTCGTCAACCAATATCTAAATTATTATGCGCTCTTGAAAATTTATCTGCAACGCAAACTTTTCTAAATCTTAGTGATCCTCAACAAATCATTACAACACAATCAAATAAATTAGAACAATTGCTTGGATTTTGGAGGCAAATGTTTCTGGATAAAGATATTATCTCCATCAAAGATATACCTGATCCAAAAACTGATGGTTATTTATTAAAATCAGGAATATATAAATTAAATTTCCCATTTTCATATTACTTTATGAAACAAATTGATAGTTTTAAAAGATTATATGAAGAAGAACTGACAAAACTTCGCGAAGATCCAGATAATGTTGATCCTGACAATGGCACAATTTATGGGTTTGAAAATTTTATTGCAAAATTTTCAAATAATATATTAATTTTATTACAGAATTATCAATCATCTCCAATTGAAACTAATAGAGAATTATATTTCAAAGATTTCATTTCTGTAACTTGTTCAAATGAAGCGGATGGAAAATATGGTCATATTCTTTCATTTATTTTCAGAAAATTACTTGGTCCTGATAAGATTTTAAACCCGATACTTCTTCATATTTTTTGGTGGGATAATAGTAATATCATTTTATCATTATATCATTTAGCAAAAATGTCAAAAAATATTTCAGATCTTATTATTCAAACTGACGATAGTAGTTTGGAAAATTTTAATTTATCTGAATACTTTGTTAAAGATATTTGTGATAATTTACTTTGGGATATTGAAAATATTAAAGAAAATATGAACATTTCAGCGTGGCAATTTGAAGCCACAAAAGCTTTATCTTTGTGTGAAAAAATTCCTGGATCATCATCTATTTTATCTCATCTATTACAAATTTGCAGGGATCTCGTTTTATCAAATACTCCACTATTAAAAATTCAAGAGATCATAAAAATTGCAAGGAAGAATAACAAAAATAATCAAATTTCAATTCCTTTCATCAAGACGGTTTCAAAAGCATTAGAACATAATCATGCATCAAAAAGATTATTTATTAGTAAATGTCTTGATATAATTGATATTAATACAATTAATCGTGGTGAACTTTACAAGGATATATTCTTAAACGAACCCTTCCCATTGATGAGTATTATTATATTACGAATTTTTGAACTCGAGGATTTAGAAAATGAGAATATCTTCTTTCAACTTTTCAACAATGCCAATCATACTTTCTTATTAAGGATTATAAATGATTGCTTGGGTAATCAAGGTCTTGATTCAAGAATGGCTGCTCTATGTTGTGATGTGATTCAAAAACGTTTCTTTGCTAAGGCTACTTTGGAGAATTTATCAAATTATCTCCGTCGTGCATGTGAAAATATTTACGGAAATTGTCGTTTCCCATTATTGAGGTTAATATCAATAGCACTTTTAAAGGAATTTGTTCACAAATTTTGGGATTATACTATTCAAGATGAGGATATTTTTGAACCAATTGATATAGATTCCATGCAAACTGATGATTTTGATATGTTCATAATAATTAGTCAACTTAGTTCTTGTTTGGAAAAATCATCTCCTTTGGTTCATTCACTTCTGATTTATTTCTTACGGGATTTACGACAACGTGATGGATTTTCCATAGAAAATGTTAAAAAGTTTTGTCAAGCACAAAGATATATATTACCTTGGTTTAATAATTTATCATGGGATGATTCACAAGGAAATAGGTTTCCATTTAATCCATATTGGTCTCTCGGTTCGGAATATGAAACTTTAGAGAATTCTTTTCAACCACTTTTAAGTTTTAATAATAGACAACCTTTCAATAGTGAATTCTTCAAGAATTTTAAGAAAAATTCAAAATGGCATCATATTGCATTAGTTGGTTTGATGATCAATCGGCTTCATGCTATTCGTGCTTCCCGGGAATGGTCAGAATCAGAAACTCTCGCCGCAGAATTTTTATTAGAAAAAGTTAAAAGTGTCAATTTCCTTTCAGTTGCTTATAAAGATACAATTACTAAAATTGTCAAAAATGAGCATGAATTTCTACGAATTCATCAAGACACTAGTACTCAAGATTTACTTATTAAATCCGTTATTGGTCACGTTATCGCTTTACATGCTTCAGTTCCATCTACATCTTCTCCTCTCGCACATTTATTACAAAATTTACATTATTGTACAGGAAATTATATTTTATCTTGTTCTTCTAATCTTGAGGCATTATTATTGAACGCAATTGGTTAGTATTTTTTAATATTTAATAATGATTCAGTTTTTCTTTTTTGATTATTAATTTTTATTCGATTCATAATTATTACCAGGGGAAAAACTTACAAGGTATCGATGCTCATGTGGTTTCATGTATGTTATTGGAAATTGCGGTTTTGCTAATGGTAGAGGAAAATGCCCACAATGTAAATATATATTTTGATTTTTATTTTTATTTATAGATTATATTATCATTATATTGTCATTTTAAATGAAATTAATGAAAATTTCATAATATATATCTATATATTCATTCATTCATTCATTTATTTATTTATTTAATAATAAAGGTCAAAATGTAATTGGTGGAGAAAACCATGTTGCAGTAGCGGGCCAAATAAAATTAGATACGGATCCTCAAAATAGGGTAAAAACAAAGGACCTAAGTGGTTATATAGGCGAAGCTATTAATGAAGAAAAAAATGAATCCGTTCGAAGCATGAATCCATCATCTTATCGAATTCTACACTTATTTGTTCACGCGATTATCGGTTCTTGGGCTCCTGCTCCTATCGCTTTTAATTTCTTACGAAAAAATAATGAAACTGCTACCAATGTAGAAAAATATTGTATGGATCATATTAAAAATGATTGGAATATTCTTAGAACGATCCTCAACACTTCCAATGAAAATTTGGCATTATTATTACATTCCATTCTTAATTTGTTAAGTACTAAACCTCCCAAGGAATCATCGTTAGATTCACCTTCAGCACGAGAAACATGGGAATCATATTTCATGAATGAATATGTTGCACCACAAATCAAAAATGTGAATGATACGGCAATGAATTTTAGAATTTTAATAGACAATGCTGCTAAAAAATCCGAAGGATCCAATAATGTAATCGAAAAAGAAATTAATCAAACAAGTCAAATGGATGGAGGTTATAAAAAGACACATTTACCAAGTGAGGATCTTATATATAAATATTTATATATGTTAATATATTGATATTTATTTGTTAATGCTGTAAATTTTAACCTATTTTTTTTTTTTTTTGTTTTTTTTTAAAAAAAAAAAAATTAATAGATTTATGGAGAACAATCGGAGATACTAGTTTTGAAAGTTTAAGAGCACAATATCTTAGTGATAATAAGAATAATACAAAATACCCTTTCATGAAGATATTTTTTGAACAATCAGAAAATTTGGGTTTAATTAAACATCTTCATCCCATTGTGAAATTTGTACAATTATTATCTTCAAAACTTGAATATCGGTTAAATCGGGAAAAGGCCATAATTCAAACTTTTAGAGAGTTTATAGAGGATGAATCTAATGAAGACTCTGATTTATTAGATTTAGCATTCCAGGATTTTGCTAAAGCATGGAATTTAGTTATTGGACATGTTAAGACTTATCAATGTCACGATTTACCACCACAAGACAAACCAAAAATTAAATATGATTCACCAATAGTTTTTGGATTGATTGAACCCAAAGATTCAGGAATTTATATTTGCGCAATTCTAGAATATTTAATTAATTTGCAAAATCGATTTATACAAGAAGTTATTGATATTCCTTCAGGAACATCTCTTTCACTTAAATTTATGGATGAAGTTCCATTTGAAAAAATGGATACTATCACATCTCAATCAACCAGTACTGCTGCTACTCCTACTTTTCATCATTATACAAAATCAATTCAAATAATTTATGCCAAGCCCGAAAATTTAATTAATTATGAATGGAATGATGAATTACTTCAATATAGTCAAAGAAATTTAGATCATGGTCGAGGAAATGAAATATTTTATGATTTACAAGAAATTGAAGGAGAACTTGCTTATCAATTAGTTCACGAAAAGGTTCATATTAATACTTTAAATGATTCACAATTGTATATTGAACCATTCCATTTCCATATGGAACTATTTAAGGGATACATGAGAATTTTGAGTGAAATCAAAAATTTAATCCCTCAACAATCAATCCCACCCAATATAATTTCCGCAATTATGGGATTAGCTTCTAATACCTCACAACATATGAGTCGTCAATATGATACTGAGACTTTACCATTTGACAATGCATCGGAATTACTCACTTGTTTGGAAATATTACTTTGTTTTGTGAAAAGAACTCCGACTGGTAATGGAAAAATTTATATTCGTGAATATGTAAAGAAGTGGATGAATTTATCAACTTTAGAAGGAAATAATTTATTTATGAACTTGTTGAAATTGGAATTGCGTTTGGAACATGTCGTAGCATTATACGAATTAGTTGAGGAACATGTTGCTAACGGTATAATAAAATATATCGATGATAAATATAAAGAAGAGTTGGATGATGATCAGCAAGAGGAAATTAATAAAGCCCTAAATTATGATTTGAATAATTCAAAAAATATGACCAAAATTCCTGCGCAAGTTTTTGTTGCGGCGATGAAGAGATTTATGCTTCGATTTTTATCGACGGAATCTATTAAGGAAGATTATCCTTTGAATGTATATTTTAATGATGAATCATTAAATTTATGGCCATCTTTCGTTTCAGAACAATTGGTGGAAGAGTGTTTCCCTGATTCTTTATTAGTTTCTAATGTCTTTTGGGCTTATAAATTCGTGGATGATAAACTTGAGGTAATTTTAATAATTTTATGAATTTTATAAAGATTTTTTATTTATTTAAATTATTTTTTCTCTTTGGTTATAGGAATTGAAAAAACAGCAACAATTAGCAGCTGCCAATGCACCAAGAAAGCAACCTCAAATTAGAGAATTTAATAACCAATTAAATAACTCTCGTGACTCTCATAGTCCTTCAAAAGAAAGCAGCAATAGCGGATCAAGTTCCTCTAGAGGACACCGGAGACGGAGGAATAATAAGACAAAAAAATTTGATTCAACATAAATTCATTTATGACCTGTATAATAAAATATTAACTTATGTGTCATTTGATTTTTTAATAAAGAATAAAATATTCCAATACAATTTTTATTTACTTTGATTACTAAATCTTTTTTTTTTAAAAAAAAAAAAAAAATTGAAAATTTCTTTAATAATAATATTTGATAATAATACATGAAATAACATGAAATAACATGAAATAATTTCAATAAAGTATCTTAAATAATTTAAATAGTCCTGATTCTTTTATCTACATTTTTTTTTTCTTTATTTTTTTAAAGAATATTTTTAATCCTTAATCCTCACCCTCATAATCATCATCATCATCATCATCATCATCACTTGTCTTATTCTGTTTTTCGACTTTTTTGACTTTACTTTTACTTAAAGAATCACCTTTTTTTTTTCCTTTTTTGAGTTGGATATTTTCACGGAGTAATTCTTTATTGCTTCTTCCCGAACTTCCTTTCCATTCACTCAATACCTTTCTTGCTTCACTGCGACCTTCGTCGTGTTTACCGGATTTTTTAAAACGTTGAATATGCTTCTTTATTGCTGAAAGACTTTTATGATCACTTGCAGAATGAATATGATTTAGTACCCAACGCATTGAATCTGGCTGCTTTTTTTCATCGATCACAGTTAATAATAATAAATTTTGACCTCCTTCATTTTCTAGGTCTCCATTAGCATTATTATCATTTAATAAATCCAATACTTTGACAGGCCAACAAAATTTTACAGCTAAAAATAATGTGCTAGGAGCATGAAATTGTTGAGGTACTTTTAAATATGTTGGTATATTTGGATTCGCTCCATGCTTTAATAATAATTCAATAATTGGAATGATATCATTATGAGAATGTTGTTCAGTTAAAACGTATGATAAAATTGTTCTATGATCCTTATCTAATGCATTAATATCACACCCTTTATCTACCAGGAATTCCATAATCTTGTCAAGATTTTTAATAAATTTGTCGGTTCCAGATTTTTCAGTGATACCTCTGGTAATCACACTGTTTTCCCATAAATAATGAAATGCATTTTTTCCAGTATTTTTTGATACTATTTTAAAATCTGAATTTCTTTCTTCAAGTGATTTAAATATTGCGAACATCTTATTTACACTACAATTTCTCAATGTAAGTAAAACAAGAGGTTCTGATAAACCTTTGAAATTATAATTAGCAGTAATTCTATCACCTTTATAATTAAGATGATAGATTAATCCTTTATCATCACCATAACCACAATGATACCCAGCATTGCATATCTCGGGATTTTCAAAACCGTAATCAGAACTATAATCTTTGGTATAACGTCCCAAGATTTCTATACAATTATCTTCCATCACGGGATCCTTAGATAAATAAAAAAAAAAGGTTGTAAGTTAATATTCGTAATAAATGATATATATTAAAAAAAAAAAAAAAAATACATACAGATAATTTTTGAGATTTTTGATAATAACCTGTAATTAAATGAATTAAATGAATTATGAATTAACATTATTAACACAAATTATATCAAAAAATATATATATATATTAAATGAATACCTTGTGAGTCACTATTTAAAGGATGACTATTATGAATATTCTGGTTTGAGATACCAGATGAAGTAGATGAAGTAGATGAAGGGGAATTTTGCTGGAACTGATTTAGATTTTGAATATAATTACTTTGAATTCCTTGGGCAGTATTATTCACATAACCTGTATTTGATCCATTTAAATCACGATTTACAAAATACTGAGGATTCGTATTTGAATTATTGAAATTCTGATCACGTTGCGGTGATGAAACTTGTGATGAAAATGGTGGCTGTTGTGATGAGCGTGAAATTTGTGATGAAAATGGTGGTTGTTGTGATGAGAGTGGAATTTGTGATGAAAATGGTGGTTGTTGTGATGAGAGTGGAATTTGTTGTGAGAGTGGAATTTGTTGTGAGAGTGGAATTTGTGATTGTGGTTGTTGTGGTTGTTGTAGTTGTGGAGTTTGGGGTGTAAATGGTGGTTGTTGTTGTTGGTGATTTCCTTGATTAAAGTTTTGATTTAAATTATTTCCAGGTACCCCTGAAACAGGCACCGATTGTGCATTTTGTTGAAATTGATTTCCTTGGTTAAAGTTTTGAAACGTTGTTTGTCCTACAAAATTTTGTTTAGGTGGTTGATTATAATTTAACCCTCCAGTAATATTGGTATTATTGGTATTATTATGTAGCGGCACGGAAAAGCCTGGTGGTCGGCTAACATTTGGATTTCCATGAATATCATTATTATTGGTATCATTCTGTAGCGGCACGGAAAATCCTGGGGGTCGGATAACATTTGGATTTCCATGAATATCATTATTACTGGTATTATTATGTAGAGGCACGGAAAATCCTGGTGGTCGGCTAACATTTGAATTTCCATGAATATCATTATTATTGTTATTATTATGTAATGCTGGTGGTCGGTTAACATTTGGATTTCCATGAATATCATTATTATTGGTATTATTCTGTAGCGGCACGGAAAATCCTGGTGGTCGGCTAACATTTGGATTCCCATGAATATCATTATTCTGATTATTATTTACTGACAAGGAAAATGCCGGATTTCCATGAATATTATTATTATTATTATTGTTATTATTGTTAATTCCAGAGAATGATTGATGACCAAGATTGGAAGTAAATTGTTTGTTATCAACAGAATTTATTCCTCCAACATTTTGATTTTGATTTTGTATTGAATTCGATTGAGTTTGATGTAAATTATTTAGATTTTGTATGAAATTTGGTTGCAAATGGGAAAAATTACCATTGTTCAATCCTGAATTCTGATTATGATTGAGTAAAGGCGTGGAATAAGCAAAATTATTTTTTGGTTTATTTGGTTTCTTGGGAGGTGCCATTTCATTATTTACTCCTACATTCTGATTGGCTGAATTTCCTATAGGAGGTTGTGGGACATTTTGCATATTTTGTATATTTTGTAAATTTTGTATATTTTGTAAATTTTGTATATTTTGTAAATTTTGTATATTTTGTAAATTTTGTATATTTTGTACAGGTTGTGAATACGCCATCCCTTGAACCCCTTGATTAGCTATTCCAATATTTTGGTGACTTGGAATATAATTTACACCCTGATTAGGTACATTAGATATATTAGGTGGTGCATTAGGTTTATTAGGTATATTAAATTGTTGGGTAGGAGAAACTGGGCTAGAGAAATTCTGATTTTGAAGTATTGATTGATTATTGAATTGTGATTGATTAGTTTGTATATTATTATTATACCCTTGAGAAATGTTTTGAAGATTTTGTAAATTTTGAATATTTTGAACATTTTGATGAGCGAATGAATTTTGATTTTGATGTATTTGTTCAGGTGCATTATTAAAGGTATTATGTGTAGGATGAGTAGGTTTTGGAGGTATATTAGGTGAGTTATAATCATCATTGGGTATGAACAATGGACTCGGTTTTTGGGGGGGTATTTGATTAGTTAATGATGATGAACTAAATTTATTTCGTAACTCATTTAGATCAGTATCATTGTTAATATTATAATTTGTAGATTTGTTAGATTCAATGAGAACATTTTTGGGAGGTTTCGCAGGAATTCCTGGAGCCACAGGATTATATTTTGGCGGTGGAGGTACCGAAGATTGATTACCTAACATTCTATCTAATTCGTAACGAATATAATCAATAGTGGGGCGTTTTTTTGGATCATTATCCCAAGCTTCTTCGTAAAGACGTTGATAATCTGACGGGGTTCCGGGGTAAGGAGGTTCTTTCTCATTTTCAATAACTCTACGTGCTATATCTAATATATTTGCTTTATCAAAAGGAGGTCGTCCGTTAGAAATTTCCCATAATAATTGACCCAAACTGTATATATCTGAAGCTTTGTCCCTTTTATAACTTGAATCGATAAAAGTTTGTGGTTCTACGTATGCTGCCATTCCAACAGCAAGTGAAGTATTACCACCGATACTTGATTTAGATAAACCAAAGTCAGTAATCATCAATCTATCATCGTTTACTAATATATTTTTCGAGTGCTTTAAATTAAATTAAATTAAATTAAAACATTAAAATTTTAAAATTTTAAATATGAAATTATTCATTTTTCCATAAAAAAAATAATAAAATAAAATAAATAAAAATTTACCAAATCTCTATGTATTATATCCTGTTCATGTATACATTTTAAGCCACTTGCTATCTGTTTACCCATAAGAAATTTTTTCTCCCAACGTAAACTATCAAAGTTTTTCCTTAAATATTCCCTCAAGTTTCCACCATTTGCATATTGTAGAACCATAAAATATCTGGAAGACGAAGGTTCTATATAATTATGAACAATTGTTAATTTACTAAAGGGTTAAATAAATTTTTGTATATAGAAAGATTTTTAATTTACCTTGACTTACACCAAAAAATCGTATAACATTATCATGAAAATCGACTTTACGAATCAACATTAACTAATATTAATTTTATTAATTTTTATTTTTGAATTTATCAGTAGTATCAAATATTATATCATAAATGAAATGAATTATCAAACTCAAAACTTTTTTTGGTGAAAGACAAACTTAGAATTATAATAATAAAGACTACACAATAATAAGTATAATAGGTAATATATTATATAAAAATAAAATTCTAAGTAATAATAATAATTTTTACAAACCTCGTTAGTAAATTCTTCAAAAGATTTATCATTTCCCGAAGAAGGGTTTTTAAATAATGATTTTAATGCAACTGTTTTTTCACCTTGACCCCAGTAAACTTTAGTCACTTCACCAAATGCACCTCTTGCAATAACTTCATGTTTAGAAAATTCATCATAGGGAATTGATTTAATATGGCCGCCTGCAATTCCGTCCTCTAACCATCCTGAAGACATGATATATTAAGTTTATTAAATTTAGAATCCTTTGAAATTTTATAAAAAAATTAGGTACTATTTACGCTTTTCACTTTTTTCACAACCGGAATTTCTACAAAATTCTCCAACAACCACGTGACTACAATGCTATTTAACTGAGGAACAGATGTACCAGTGTACTATAAAAAAATTTAAATCGATAATCATTTTATTTTTTCGATGGTTACAAAAACTCCTTTCGCCATCATCACCGTTTCGATTACTGCCTTTGATTTGAAAGAATTAAAAGGTAAATCATAAATATCTATATTTTGCCTTGTTCCTTCGTCTCACTCTTCTTTTCTTGTTTCTCCTCTTTTTCCTCCTTCATCACCTTGGTCCGGAATTAAAAGCAAAAAGAAAAAAATGACAAAGCCGAGAAAAAAGTTAGTATTTTGATTTCTTTTTCTTGGCTCTCCTCCTTCTTTCTATTTCTTCCCCTGTTTTGCCACTACTTTCGTCTCTCTGAAATATTGTAACCACTTACCTTGGCACTTCTCGTATCAAACTCTTTCAAACTCTTTCAAACTTTCAATAAATCTCAATAGATTAATTAGGAATTGATCCGATAACTTCTTTCATGTATTTATCAGACATCATTGGATTAAGCAAGGAAAGATCGCTTCTAAGACATCTTCATCCGGCACTTTTCTCTATGATATCATTACCTTCTAAAAATGTTAATCCTGTCACCACCACTGGCCACGTTTATGCACACAATTCCAGCAACAAACAACAGGAGGATCTCAAGTGACAGAAGCAAAATCCTTCTCTCTCGATTTTTAGCCTATGAACTCCGCAACATGTTGGCAGTGGCATCAATTTCAAATGATCCAATTATTGAATAGATAAGACCACTTGTTGTTTTTACATTTTGTCTCAAAATGAAGAGGCACTCAATGATTATACTGTAACTCATAGCAAACTTATCTATTCCTGAAAAATTAATAAATGGATAATATTTGTCTAGTTATATTATCTCTATATTCATTAAATCAAATGAAAACATTAAACCAATAAGCCATTCTAATCTAGATACCTTTAGAGTGGTTAACGTTATAGTTCTTTTAGAAATTTAACGTGCCTTTGAATTGTAAACCTTTAAGTTTAGTTGTATAAATTCTAATCCTGAGTCTTATTAAATAATCTAAACCTTCTAATTAACTGACTGAGTAGCACACAATAATATTAAACCTTGTCTCTTGATTCTTAAGGTCTAATATAATCTTGTAATTATTAAATTGTTCTCGCATTTATAATAATAAACATATATTTATCAATTATATCTTATCCATTATTAGTATAACTTGTAAATTGTAAATTATTATAAACTAATTTTATGTGCTTAAAACTTCTTCTCATTACAAAGAACTCACTGTATGTTTGATTCCTTAGTTAACTTTCTTTGTCAAAGTAAATTGGATCTGTATGATCTTCATGAAGTAAACAGTTAATTGTATCCTAACAAATTGACCTCCAAATCAAATAAATAATATATATATTTTTAATTTGAAATACTATAATTTAAAATATTATAAAATAATTTGGGATGTCAACTTTTACATAAATAGCAAGATATTTAAATAAATTTTCTTTATTTTTATTTATTCCAGTATATAAAAATAATAATAACAATTAAAGTAAAACAAAATATTGTTTAAAAATATAATATACAGTAACTCATGAAAGTAATGCACCACCTGGATTTTTGTCTTTAAAAAATTCCAGCTCCTGAACAATAGATTTTAGAACAATAGTTACCTATATATATTTTAATCACTGGTCAAAAATTTATAAATACTACACCTATTGGATACCTGATAGGTATAAGAGTAATGTACATGTTCATATACTTATCAGGTACCTGATAAGTGTAATAAAATATTTTTTACACCTATCAGGCAGGGTTGTACATTTTACATGTTCCTATATCCTGTGTCCCACTGTCCCTACTGTTATCCATGTAAACCTTCTACAATTTACAAAAACAACAGGGTAAAATAATACTAAACTAATAAACAAAACTAAATAAAACTATAAGAATTACTAATATCAAGATAAAATAATCACAATACAAGGGTTTATACATAGAAGAAATTATATATAATCAATTACAAAAGAGACATATTTACTATTAACAGTAGTATGAAGACTTGTTAATAGGGACAAACAGTTTATCAATTATCAAAAGAATACAATAAACAAGGAACTCAAAGGATT
>CAJVPK010000364.1:0-36990 GCA_910592015.1 Diversispora eburnea | reverse complement strand
CCTGTTTGTTGTATTCATTTTGATAATTGATAAACCGTTTGCTCCTATTAACAAGTCTTCATACTACTGTTAATAGTTAAATACGCCTCTTTCATAATTGATCGTACTTAATTCCTTCTATGCATAAACCCTTGTATTGTGATTATTTTATCTTGAGATTAGTAATTCTTATAATTATACTTAGTTTTATTTACTAGTTTTAGTATTATTATTATCCCGTTGTCTTTGTAAATTGTAGAAGGTTTACACGAATAACAACATGGATTTAAAATTCAAATGATCATTATATTTTCAATTTTTGTTAAAAAATTTTAAAACTTTCACATAAGATGTATTCAACTTATCTTTAATGTTACTTAGTTTAACCTTTACTATTTTATTATTAAAAACATTTTTAAAAAATTAAAAAAAATTAAAAAATAATAACAATTGGAACCATATATGAAAACTTCTTTATCTATTAGTATAACAATAAAAATAGCCCTAATTACAGTTAAAGTTTAAAATATGGAGTATATACTGTGAAAATTTCAGATTTTTAAATTGGGAATCGAGTTTAATATTAACGGTTGAATATCAGATATTTCAAAATTATCTCTAAAGTTTAATCGTGTATTGTTCTCTCAATTCTCAATATATAAGGCTAAAATTTTTACAAAAGATGCTCCATATTTTAGGCTTTAAGGTTACTTAATATTACATTTATCATTAAGTAAATAAATAATCAAGTTTTTCAGGTATAAACGATTGATATAATTATTTTCAAATTTTTTTTTATTTTTTAAAATTTTATTAAATTTCAGTCGTTTTTATTCACGACTAAGTAAAGTCAAAATTTTTATTAGGTACCAAGGAAAATGTCAATAATTAAATTGTAGATATTTTTTAGCTATAATTTCATATAAGATAGTTGGTATCTATCTTTAATACCCATCGAATGCAGTATAGTTAATGATATAAGAATAAATTTATTATTTTTTGTCAGTTTCATTTTAAGCATAATATCTCTATGTATAGGTGTTCGATTTTATCACCAAATATATCATATGATAGTCCTATTTTAGGAAAATTTAATAAAAAAAGTTTATACAATTTAGATCACTCATTGTGCCACAATTAGCATTTTAATTTTAGCAATTATTTTCAATTTTATCATTTCACAAATACTTTTGCTAGGGGAGTGTATAATAATTACATCTGACAGGATTTTGGCCATCAGTTCCTGAGGTTACACTTAGGCAACGATGAGTTGGACAGTAAAATGTTATTTTTAGTCAGTTTCAATAAACACAAAATAAATTATCTGTATCTTTAAAATTTACACCTAATTTATCAATAAAAGTTTATTGGAGCAAGACAGTTGGATTTAAAAAAAAAAAAAAAAATTACAAAATTAATATTTCGATTCATAAATTTATTGAATAATCTTTGATGAATATTCTGATTATTTATAGTGATATGTGTTTTCTTATCATTTAATACTTCATACAAATTCTAAAATTAATATTACTTTTTTCTTAATTCCCAGTATTTATTTTATTATATCTCAAAACGTAGTGTTCAGTAGATCTCAACAATTTCTCTAAATCGTGAGGAAAAATTTTTTTCCGCTTTTTATCACTCACTTTTAACATAGAGAATCGATTCTACTTATTAATCCGTCTTTCTACTCTACTTACTTCATATCATTATTTCCCCAGAAAATCGACCCTTCAGTAGTTACCAGTAAGCGACATTGGTAGGTAATAGAAATATTATTATTTTATCCCTTAACCTGGAAACCATATTAAATAAATTAATCTTAATATTTTTTAAAACTCAAGAATATAAACATGGCATGGTATCCTACAATAGTTCATAGAATCTCTATAGTATTTCGCTCGCTCGCTGCATAAGTTGTTACTCAAAGTTAGAGGCAAAAGATCGATGTGATGTTCTGATCATCTGTATCAATTTTTTCCACGTATAAAATGAAATAACTGTGTGACATATCTCTACTTATATCTTTTGTTTGCTTCTATTTGATAAATTTAACAAATATATTAGATTAGAACGGGATAACCTATGCAGCTGGTTACGTTTTGTATATAATTACATAAAGAGTTTATCAATCTTTGAAACTCAATACCAATAATTAAAAAAAAAAGTTATATGCTTCATGCAAAATTAACGACAGCAGAATTTTCTTAAGATATAAAATTCTTCGAAGAACAGCCGGAAAGCTTAAAGAATCAATTTTTAATTTTTTTTTTATTTTTTTTTAATTGCTATTCAATTATCATGTGTAGTCTAATGTAAAAAAATTTTATACATGATAATTTAAAAATAAATAACTTGTAGGTATTCTATAAATATAATTTAAAGGGTGGGCAAGCATTTTTAAATTTTTAAATTCTGTTTCTGTGAAGTTATTTAATATTAAAAACTCAAAAAATACGAAATTTCTTAAAAGTCATATAATTTTTGACAATTGATAATATTTATAATTATTCTGTAAAATTATGAACTTTATAATCTTATATTAGAATACATTAGTAAATGAATTTAATTTCAAAGTTTTTTTTAAAAAAAAATATAATTAAATAAATAAAAAATTGATAGACTTAACTATGCGGCACATGCAGATTCCAACTTTTGTAAATTTACAGTATTTATAATTATTTTATGAAATTCTGAACTTTATAATTTTATATTAGAATATATTGGTAAATAAACTTAATCTCAAAGTTTTTTTTAAAAAAAAGTATAATTAAATAAGTAAAAAATTGATAGACTTAGCTATGCGGCATGTGCAGATTCCAGTTTGACTACACATGATCGGTAAATTTAGCAATTAATGATTCTTTATTTATTTAATATAAAAAATCTTAATTTTTTTTTAAAAAAAAGACCTGAACATGCAGGTAAGCTTATTAGTAAATTAATGACTTGTTTATAAAGAAAACATATTGCCCTAATATATGTTCTACTACTTACTCGTCTACAATAGTGTAATATTTCTAAGTACGGCCAACGGTGAATGTTCAGTACTCCCACGAAGGCATGGTTAAAATCAAAAATCCTGGGACATCCAATTCCGAAATATAAAAAATATTAATTTACAAATTAAGTTATTTAAATTTATATAAAATGTAATGATAAATTTATACTCTATAATTAGTGTTAAAAATTTTATAAAATATAAAATTATCTTTGTATAGTAAATATATTAAATTAAATAATTTTATAAATGAGTCAAGTGTTCATGAATTTTAGAAATAATTGATAATATCATCATCTAAATAAATAAAAAAAAATATGGTTTTTGTTTTTTAACGCAGGTTTATAGATGAGGGGTGACAATATTACCTTCACGTGCAGGATTTGTAATAAAATTGAAATTCAACAGGCGTGACACAGGGTGCGCCAAAACGCAGATGCGTTAAATAAAAAAATAATCTCATTGATACTTACACGTGATTATATAAAAAAAAAGATTCCGTTAATCCTTCATGTTCTTTTTATAAATTTGGTTCATTTACAGGTTTTGGAAGATTTGAAAAATTGAGAAGTAAACTAATATAAATTGCTTGTAGATGTGCTTTATAATTAAGTTAAATAGTAGTTGTTTGATTAGTGGTTGCTTGATTTTTAGAAAGTTCTTCGGCTTCTTTGATTTGAATATTAATCTCACTATTATTTTTATTATTATTATAAGAATATATTCATTCAACTTTTCAGATAATCCATTAAAAGTGGTCGACAAGTAGGGCGGTAATCGATCATTATTTCTTAAGCAATAATTCTCTTTTGAGGATTTTTACGTTTTTCCAAATTAACCCAAATCTGAAACATATGGATTATAACTTCTGATAAAATGTTTTAGGATGAAGATCATTATGAATTATGTCTAATCTATGAAAGTTCTTTTTAAACCTCTTAGATATACTAATTTTTCATGCTAACTATCATTATTAAAATTATCATTTAAATAATTCCTAAGATTTTCCCACCTATTAGAAACTTGCAAAAATATATGATGGTATTGGAATATCTGGATCTTTTGTAACACCATCTGGTTCGGTGAATGTGTTTTCATTGCCACTTAAATAATATTTTTAAATAAATTTTATGTTTATTTAAAATATTACTTTACCTCATTTAAGAAGTCTTCATTTATATCTCCAATAGCTTCGACCTTTTTTTTAATACCACATCACGGCCATGTCTTTCCCTTCGTTGATTTTCAATACCCGATCCCCAATATATCAATCAAATAATAAATAGGGCCAAAACCATCTTTCGCTACTTCTTTAATATCTATAAATTTTTTATGAGGTATCCATTCAATACTTTATAATAATAATCTGCATTTAGTTGAGCATCTTCAATAAATTTATCGATTATATCGTTCCATTTTATCAAAACTATTTTTGAAACGCAACAAGTTGCACGATTTGCTCCATTCTCAGCTGATAGTAAATTCTCAATTGCATTCTGGGCGTTTACAATAGGACATTTCTTTATTCAATTTATGCACCGAGTTTCCATTCTCAGCTAATAGTAAATTCTTAATTGCATCTGGGTATTCAATTTATAGTAAGGTCAGATCAATGATTTTTTCATTTTAGGAAAAATTCCATATACAGAAATGAGTAACCATAATAATAAGTTACAATGATGCAATGCAATTATCCGAATTTAGATTAATTGAACCAGAGTTGGCAAGTGAACAATCATTTCAATGACCTGACCAATATAATTCGGATTATTTTTTGCTAGGTGGATGATTAATTGCAAGTTTTTTTCTCGTTTTTTTTTTAATAAGTAATTTTTTTTTATTGATAATTCTGCTTGAACTCATTTATTAGATCATAATATTAGCCGTTTAGATTATAAAAATTTAAAGTTTCGATTGTTAAATTCTAGAGTGAATTAAGACATTCCCGATTTTTATTATATCATAAAATTCACGTGCGCGGCTTATTTGTTTGACGGAATTATTAAAGTTGGTTAACAAGTTTTTATAAACCCGTTTTTGGGGGAACTGATTGAATAAGAATATATTTGTTATATTATTATTATACTTTTAATCAATTAATTAACGAATCGTAAAGGGAAGCATGCATATTATTTTTTTCCGAAATAATAAAAATGGTTTATTTCATAAAATAAATGAAAAAAAAATAAAAATACGATATTTATTTAATATAAAATAATCAAAAAAAAGCAAAAAGTAAATATAAAATAATTGCTAAAAATAAAATTTATACAATTGTTATTTGTCTGTTATTACTTCGTTGGCTTTCAATTTTTTTATTCATACAGAACAATCAAAAAAAAAAAATTCAGAATGTACTAAAACAATGTCGTTTGCTATTAAAAAAAAAATCTCCACGCAATAAATAAAGAGAAAAATAAAGATACTTATTTATATGCATGCGTGTGTCGTCAAAATTCTTAAAAAAGGAAATAAAAGAAATGTATACTCAAGAACTTATTCTGATCTAAAACTAGATACGTTGTGCTCATTTGAAAAATATAATCAAAAAAAAAAAATAAATTGATTATAAAATGTTTATAGATCAATATAAATCTATAGCTAAAGCAGTTCTCCTCCAAGCAACAACTAAATAATAATAATAATAATAATATCACAAAGCGAGAAAACAATCCAAAGTATTTTTTGATTGATAAGTTATATTATGCTTTATTAATAATAATAATTGAACCGAAACCAAGTCACGTATGAATCAAGTACAGAACATGGCATTTTAATTTCAATTCATTGAATAAATTTCTTTTGTTATTATGCTTTAACAATTGTTCTTAATCTATCCTTTAGCCATTAAACTGCGTAGTATAAAAAATGGTTTATATTTTTTGGTAATTAATGAAAGTTTTACGTAAGAGAAAAGAAAAGTCCAAGAGAGTGATCAAGAATAGACCACGAAAATGAACTGATAGATACGATTATTTATTTTAAAATGCAAATATCGCATTTATTATTATTTTTTTTTTTATAACATCAATTATACGGTTCAAAAATTGTTAAATTTTTATATATTCAACGAACTTTGATATTCTATTATTTCTGTGCACTTTGTGTGAGAAATTATTAAATAAATTTTAATTAATTAGTAAATGAAATACAAAATATTTAGTATGCCCTTCTTTGTGTACTACTTTTTCTTTGTCCTATGCCAATATTGTAATTATTATACGGAAGAGAAAGTAGCTTACCCCATCAAGATTAATATTGTGATTACTTTGTTGCCTTCATTTTTGTAAACAATGAAAAAAAGTGTTTCAATTAATATTGTATTTTCATTTTTGTTGTTTTCCATTTTCAATTTTCACTCACATTCTGGAATAATTTTGTCCCGCCAAAATTTCCACGTCAGCATCGGTTATTGGGCTGTGTAATAAACAGATAATTAGATTATGATCAAGAGGACGCCAAATTGCCAAGTATATTATGTGCATGCCAAGTATACAAAAATGAATAATATAAATTTGGTAAAACAAAGGTTCCAAATTTAGAATATCGAATGTTTATTTAAATTGTTGATTTTCTTCAAAAAAATAAAAAATAAAAACAAAAAATAAAATAAAAAATAAAAATAAAAAAATTAAAATAAAAAATAAAATATATCACAACTATAGTTTTCATGATGGCAAGAATAAACTTCAATAATTTTCTCATACTAATAACAATAATTCTACTGCAAATGACGTTAATTTATACAATGCCCATAAATATCAAAAAAGAGAACGATATTTCAAAGAATCATGAGATCAATCATATTAATGACATTGAAAATTTTATTGAAAAAAGTTTAACAAACTCGCAATCATCACATAATCCCCCTATTAAAAAATCATTAGTAAAAAGAGTTCCAAGAACTTGGGCGTTTTTCTATTATGAAAATGGGCATCAAATGTGTGGAAATTATTGTATTGTTACTTTTAGCATCTTGGGAGGAATATTATTATTGATAATATTATGTGGTATTTGTTCATGTTATAGAATTAAAAAGACTTCGGGAGTTCAACGTTCAGAAACAGGATTAAATGACATGGCACTTTCATCAATCTTTACGGAAATAAAGAAAAACAAAAAAGATAAACGTGCAAGATCTGATAGTATGTCGAATGTTATGCAGGAAAATAAAGAAAATTATTAATATCATATGAATATTAAGATAATTATAAATATTAATTATAAATAAGAATTTTGCATTTTATATTTATTTATTAATTGCATTTTATATTTATTTATTTTTTTAATAATTTCAAAATAAATTTTATTAATCTTATATGAAGTATCAAATATGAAATCCCGATGTACCGAAATTTTTGGTGCCTTCGTTTTTTTTTTTGACATCACATTATTTCGTCAGATCGACGTTTTTCTTTAAATCACTTAAAATATAAGCATATGACTAAATAATTGCATCATTTACGAATTTTAAATATTATTTAAAATTGTTTAGAATCAACTTCTCTTTTTATTTCTTTACTCAACAAAATGAACTAGAAATAAAAAAATAAAATAAATCGTTTTAGAAATAGTCAAAGGAAACCATTATAGAATATTTTTTAAATATATATATATTGAATAATTTATTTATCATAATTATAAATCGCTTTAAATTAAATAATTGTAACTTCTACTAGTTGAAATCTATTAACTCAATGATCAAAATAAGAATTGATTAATATAATAAGTTGCTAAAATTTTACTTTATTAATATATTAAAATAATTGATTATTATTATTGCTATTTCTGTTGCAATATAAATTATACAATATTGGCTAGAAAATTTCAAGGATAAGAGTGAAAAAATGAAGGCCGATAATTACAAATAATACAATGAAATCATTGATCATAAGAATTTGAAATATATACAACATTTTGAAGGAACATTGGCATAATTTGAATGACATGTAAGTTTGCCCATTCGTGAGAACACACTATATACTTATTCTCTTATATTTTAACAAATAATATATTCAAAGTATGAACTAAACACTATTTACAGTATATAATAATTCAAAAATTTTAAGAATATTTAATTACAAACTTATAGACTAATTATAGCATGCTATTTAAAAAAGTCTACTCAAATAAGTAGCCTATCACCAAATATTCTTTAATTTGAAAGCATAAAAAATAAAAGATCAACACTATAGATTAATTTCCATAAATAATTATCACATGCTGTTATTTAATGCATTCAACAAAAATCAATGAAACTAAAAATTTTAAATGACAAATGGAAAGTTAACTACTCCCACAAATAATTAGAGAAATGTAAAAAGCATTCCATACATAGTTCATTCCTCCTCTAGGATTCAAATTTTGCTCTCTATTAGTAAAGTTATAGATATAAGAAATTAAAATTATATTCTTGTTTCTCAAAAAGTATACAAAGATACTTATTTTATTATTATTATTAAAATATAAAAAATTCCAATGGCAACAATATTACTTAAGAAGGAAATATATTTATAGTTAATTTACAATTTTAAAGCATTTTTGATTTATCATAATTCATTAGCTATTATTATTAGACTAAATTAGTAAAATGCATATAGAATGACTATATTAGTTAAGGAAAGGAAGTCAGAAAAGATCTTCTCATTCCTGTTCACATACTTGATTTATATATTTAAAGACTAAAATAACCTGTGATGCAGACCATTTAAAATTTAAAATTTTTAAAAATTTTTCCATGAACTAAACTGGCAATTTTTTTTTTAAAAAAAGAAGAAAACTTGGCTAAAATAGGTCTGACCATAATAATTATAGTGAATGAAATAGATAACAGCATAGCATGATAAACTTATCAGTAAACAAAAGAAGGTTTGATAATTATATGCAAGCAAGTTTGAATGAGTGATATGATAGAGATATCTTTAACAAACTAATTCAAGTGTTTAGAACTAATATATATATATTAAAGATGTTATTAACAAAAAATTTTTAATTTGTGATAAACATATAAGTTATCTTCAAATTTGGTTATTTAATTGTACTTTATATTCTTGAAAACTAATTATAGAATTTCTTCTACCATAATTTCATTAATTTTATTTTAATATTAAGTATATCAAGTATAGAATTTTTTAATTTTTTTTATATTTAAAAAAAGAGATTTCAATTCTGCATGGTCTGTGAAAGGTGAGAAATGAATTTATTTGACTTTCTCTCTCTCTCTTAATCAATATAATGTATGAACACATCATTATTGAAAAACATAATTAAAGGGAATATATATTTTAATTCAGTTTACAAAAAAGAAGAAAAATTTGACAAGAAAATTAAAAAGAAAAAAATAAATACTTATATAGTAATGTTTTTATTTGGTATTAAAGTGTTGAAAGAATATTAGCATGAATACCAAAAATGGAATAAGAGAAAATTCATCAAATAATGTTTTGATAGATTTTGAAAACTGCACAATAGTAAATATCTTATCTGTGGAATTTATTTTTTGTATATTGTACCTAATAAGATTTTCTCACTTTTATTATCAAAGATGTAAACTAAAGTCAATTCTTCATTACCAAGTTTATAAGTGTGAGATTATTTTTTGTTTTTGAGAGCTTTATAAATAAGAAGGGATAATCAGAATTAAGTATAAAATAAAATAAAGTATGATAGAACATATATAACTATAGAATTAGATTTATTCAATTTGAGTCACTTAACTTTTCATCACAATCCACTCCACTATACTACTATAGGATTCAAATTCTGATCTGATCCTACAGTTAAGTTACTTAAATATTTTGAATTTTTTCCAGCAGAAAGGTGGTCTCACTCTTTAATTATTGATAATTATTAAACCATTGAAAAATGAAAAGCTCATGTTCACTTTTTCAATGCCTTGTATTAAAATAAAGAATAATATAAAAGTAATCAATTTTCATATAATACACATCAGTGTAAATATTTAAAAAACTGGGTTGAAGAGGAAATGTTAGATAAAGTATACAATTTTGAAACATTGTTTCATACATTTATGCTATCTACACTCATATTTAATATTAGTAAAAAATGAAATATTAAAAACAATATCAAAAGCACATATACTTATATCTCAAATGGATTTACCAATAGATAACATAGAATAGGTATAAAATTAATAATAAAATTTTTATAAATTTTTATTATTCAAATTAGTTTTCAAACTTTTTGTTTCCAGATTTATATTCTTGTACTAATTTAAGCTTCGTAATAGAAGGAGACCAAATCCCAGGCTGTGTCTAACCACCTCCTGGAATATCTATGTGACTTAAAAAGCAAAGATTACTTTTTCTAATATATGTTCCATACTAAGGATAATAATAAATCTCTGAATGTTTATAAATTTTACTAAAACAAAAACCAAATGAAACAAGAGTATATAATGCCAGAGAATATAATATTGTTTACATTTATAAGTATTCACAAAGAAAGTGTGGTGCATTGAATTTCAAAACTCACATTAATTTGAATATCTTTTAATTTAACTTTCCCAAAATCATCTAAAATAGGCAGAAAGACAATGTGTATATAATATTATTTAAAATTTAACCTATAAATTAAACAGAAAAAAAAATATATAAGATATAAAATAACTATGAACTAAAAGACCTATCTATTACTCTGGATAACTATATCATATATAAAGAAACAAATAATAAGGAATGCTGATTTAAACATGAAATCTACATAAGAATTCTACTATTAACTATATCATATTTAAATTTCAAGTTTCCACATAAGATACTTCACCTTCACATTATTCCCAAATTTAGAATATGCACTTTCCAAAAAATTTAGTGTAATTTATATAAAAATATGCTCAACTCATAATACATGTGGTTAGAATGAAATCACAATAATAATTTCTACATCTGAAAAAATTATCTAAACATGGGTAAATATATAGGTATAAGTGCCTTTTTTTCACCTAATTACTCAGAATAAAAACCATACAAATACATAATGGAAAAAAAAGTTAGAATTAAATACAACATACATTTTAAATCAATAAATCATGAGATTATTATTCTGATCTAATTAAATTGATGAAGTACTTGTCTGACAATATATCCAAAATATGCTTAAAGATATCTCCCAAAACAGAATGACAAGACAAAGCATTTTATTAATCAAGAAAGCATATGCATTTATTTCTATTTCTTTATCTCATAATAATATAATAAAGGATTTGTTATTGATAAATAATTTCTAAAAGACAGGAAATTATACATGATTTATTAATTAATTATCATTCATAATAATAACGAGAATAAATAGAAAACATAGCATTAAAATTATATAATCAATAAATAAATATCATCTGTCAATATTCTAAATATTTATTTATAAAGAAGGCAAGTCAATGATTTGAAGACATCACAACATAGCAGGAACACAGAAAATTTAAAGTGTAATTTTTTCAGGAAAAATTCAATTCAAACTTGATTGAATTTATTGATGTTTGCCTTTATTCAATTTTACAAGGCAATTTACACACCTGCTCTTTTATTATCTTTGAATATAATAAGAAAATTTATTTTTATATGCTAAATGGTAAAAAGTTTAGAATGATAACAATACACTGTATAGTTGAGATCTTACCAAATTAATGATTTATTTTCAGTTTCTATTGAAAGAAACACTTTAATAAAAACATAATATCCATTATTTAATGAAATGATCTTTTCATTTTTATATCCTAGCACTGCATATTGCAACATGCAAACAAACAAATTAAATTGAATAATTATTTTGTAATTTATATATTGAAAAAAAAGGACTTATGGTTTTTGAAATTCTTTATAATACATTAACATGTGGTCACATATTGATAAAGCCTAAGCCTACATATGGCAGGAAATTGTTAGGTAGATTTTTAAATTTTAAATTATTATGAAATAAGCACTTATAATTTAATTTCATATTTTCACTTGACATGTTTTTAGTTCTTATAGAATAGAGGTTTTATGATAAAATATATGTTTCATAATTTAGTTATTTAGAACATATAAGGTGATGTTTTTAATTATATAGGTTAATATAATTTAAACATGCAATTGTTGAAATAGATTAAATCAATGATAACATTAATTTTTTTAAAAAATAAAAAAAAAGCATCTACTAAAATATGGAAATACAAACTTATATTCAATTATAAAATTAGAAGAATAAAAAAACAGTTAATTTAATAAGATAGCAATAACTATAATGATATACTTTTAGTGGATTTGTATGATTAAAATTTTTAATGATCTTTCTGATTCAATTTTTAGAGCAAAATAATATGATTTTTTATAGAAGAAAACCAGGTGATGAAGGGATCAATATTCTTATTTCTCTTAAAAATGCATAATGATATGATACTTATATTAAAATCAACAAACTTCTGGTAACAACATTATTAATTACTTAAGAATTAAGAAAAAATGTTTATAGTATAGTTAACAATATTTGAAGATTCAATTATCTATTATTAGATCAAATGCATATAGAAAAATCACATTAGCAAAGGAAAGAAAAAGCTTGATAATTATATGCAGGCATGAAAATTTTGAAAGAATAAGTGGCATGACAGAGAAATCTTTAATAAAAAAATTCAAAGCTTTTGGAACTAATATATATATTAAAATTAACATCAAAAAAATTTAAATTTGCAATAAATAATTAATTTTCAATGAATGTTATAAAGGTGTTGCTGAAACATAAATGACAATTGAATCAACACAAATTTTCTGTTCTGTGCATTGTTTAGCTTTATAATATAACTTAAAAAATTGATGAATAACAAAATTTAAATCATATCTTGATCATATATATAGAACTTCTTCTAAAGTGATTATATTTTGTTAATTAGGTATAGATCTTTTCTAATTTTTTTTTAATTATCAAAATTTGAAAAAATCTATAATCAATTTGAGCCATACTAACAATTGATACTGAAAAAAATCAATAAATTTGACTTTAATAAATATGGAAAAATGGAGATTAAAGTTGATATACAGATATTTTAATTTTTGGGCCACAAAACAAAAACAAATTAAAAATTTGGACAAGGGAATTATAAAGAATGGATACTTAGATAGTATGTCTTCATTTAGTTTCAAAGAGGATCTAAACAAATATTTACATAGGCAAAAATAGGATAAAAAAATTCTTAAGATAATGTGATCCTGACAGAGCACAATTCTCATGTCTGATACCTGTATTAGAAGTAGTATATAATGTTACAGTAAGTTAAGTGATGGATAATTATTTCTATTTACTTTTTAAACTTTATAATTTTAAAGATGACTCAAGTAAAAATAAAATAAAATTTTGAGAGAACATATAACTTTAGAATTAGATATATTCAGAGTTGCTTACCTTTTTTACCATAAGCCCTATACTGTTATAGGATTCAAATTCTGATCCTACAGTTAGCACTGTTTCACACATGTATACTATCTAATGGAGATTGCTTATTCTACATTAATAATTAATATAATATTTGTTATTTTTACTAAAGTAAGCAGGAAAAAATATATTCATACTGTAATTATTATTATTTAGAAAATTAACCTATAAATTGAAATTCATTAAAATTAATAAATTACATTTGCATTTGGCAAATACAAAAAAATATAAAGAAATTAAATAATGTATCTTTAAGTTAAATGATAAATATAATAATAATTAAAAATAGATATGAACATCTGAAGATATCTTAGAGCTCTAGATAGTATTTAATTACATTTATAGTAATTATTTAACAACATTTGATATTGAGAAATAAATAATATAATAAGGAAAATATAAAATTAATAAGAATGAACAGAATGCTCTATATGTATATATGTTTTAATAGTCTGAATATTTGGAATGTAAATCTCACTGGCAT
Organism: Diversispora eburnea; assembly: GCA_910592015.1. NCBI lineage: Eukaryota > Fungi > Glomeromycota > Glomeromycetes > Diversisporales > Diversisporaceae > Diversispora > Diversispora eburnea. The sequence continues at coordinate 23,098 of CAJVPK010000364.1, read as the reverse complement.
TCGAAAAATGAAAAGTTCAAGACAAAAAATCTTTTGGTCAAAAATGAAAATTTCTAAAATACTTAGTCTTTAAAAATATATTGCATAGTTTATATGAAACAAATAGATTCAATTTGGTAAATTTTTTAAAATCCAAAATAAAGCAATAATGTATTGAGCAAGAAAAAAATCACAGGATTATTTTCTACATTGGGAAAAATTATCCAAAATCTGGATAGATATATAGATTTGTCTTTGCAGTTGATCAGTATTGAGTAAAATGAAATTTGATTGTAATCTCCTAAATATTATAGTTAAGAAATCTATATGAAATCATGATAAATCATTGGAAAAACATAATTTGTTTTGTCAAAGTAAAAGTAAACATCAGTTATAATTAAGTATCAAAGACAAAATAGTACCTATCAAATACATTTTTGATGATAAATCATATGATATATTAATATAATCAAATAATTAATTAGATACTAACAAGACAAAAATAATTTTTTTAAAAAAAATATTTCAGAAATTTAAAGTCAAAAATATTGTAGTGATATATTTTAACTTTTATTTGAATGTAAATTTTCTTTTTTACAAATAGAAAAATATTATGAATTATTCAAAAATTGTATGAAATTCTTTAAAACAATTAGGTCTACCCTTATTACAACAAAATGCAATGTTGTGACTATTACAACATATTTGAGATTTAGAATCATTTTTTATATCAAAAACCTATACCACAAACACCCTTCTCTTTTATTTCTGTATATAGAATAGTGATTTATTTCCAATAAATCTAGATGATACAGTTCAAAATTAAATGTTATCCAAAATTTTTTACTATCTTTTTTATTTTTTATCTTTTGCACATTATTCATCTTGCTCTTTACTTCAAGTTGTCCTCTTTGATGAATCCTTTACTGCATCTTTAATCAATTCTTGCATCAATTCTAACCTAAATATATTATGTTCATTAATGATATTTGACACTAGTCAAATACAAAAGAATCACTGTATCAAATGGTAATTCCTAAACTATAACTATAAATAAGCTAAAAATCAGTAACAATCAACTGTCCTATTGCATCCTATATCATAAACTAGCAAAAACAGAATTCCTTACCAGTACGAGAAATCTTTTGTATTGACCTGTGTAATTTTCGCAAATTAAAAAAGAATTGACAATAGTTGTATCAGCAACCAAAAAAATAAAGGCATCCATGTTCTAAATACATTAATTGTGTTGAATAATAACTTCTTAATTGATCAGCAATATATACTCCTCCCATATTGTAATTGTTATCATTTATTACAACTGGAATTGGTAAAATTTTTCAATATGAATTTCCAACTAATGATTTAATTTTTTTACCATTAGTACATGTCTTACATGGTTTTTTACATTCACTTTCAATTCTACTATTTCACCATTAATTATATACAGTCAAACCTGTATATAAGCATGCTACTGATATAAAGATATTTTAAAAAATATTTGATATAAAATTTTATTTCCATTTAAATATTTATTTATTTAACTCATGTGTTATTATTATCTTAATATAAGATTTAAACTTTATTAATAGATTTAATAAATATCTTTATATCAGTAGCATTCTTATATACAGGTTTGACTGTATACTGTTGTTAATATGGTACTGTTTCATTATCAGTCCACAATAAAGTCAATACATTTTCAATTATTACACCTTTTAAATAATCCCATTCTAAAATTTTTTTCTTTATCTTTTTTTAAAATAGTAGGAAATTTTGCCATGGTGTTTCTTACAGTGCTACAACTTCATATGCCTTTTTCATGAAGAAAATTAAAAAGAGATATACTTGAAAAAAGATTATCCATAAAAATTTTGAATGTACATTTTTTGGTAACTGGTTAATTAAGTGATAAACTTCACATTCAACTTTATTTAAATTTGGACATTGGATGTTGTAATACAAGGAGTAATGTAAAGTATAGGTGTAACCAGATTCACATAGATACAAAATCTTATAACCTTTGGGAGTGGATTTATTTTTTATGCAAAATGTATGTGCACTGCATCCTGAAAATTAGCAATCATTTTATCAATAGAAATATTGGATGCAGGCAAAAAAAGTTATTTTGACATATTTCTAATATTGAAGCAAGTGCTCTACTTTTTGCAAACCAATCTGAAAGTGGTTTTGTACAATCTGAAATATGTAAACAGCATTTTATCTAAAAAATATTTTATTGAAAAAAATTTAAAATAAAATTTTAAATTAAAAGTTTTTTAAAAAATAAAATAAATTGTATTTATTTGTTGAAATCTTAGCAATGACATAAGTTTAGTATTTCATAAGAAGGATGATTGCTATTCTTTATCCAATAATCTTCAATTACAGGAAATTTAAAAATGTCCATGTATATAACAAGTGATAGCCATATTTTTAATTCTTCAATGGTTAAATCAATTCAAGTTCTGCCTTCAACTTTTTGATTTGTTCCTTTTCTTGTACTATGAACAGCTGCATATATATCTGTATTATTTACAATTGTTTGTAACTGATTTTAGTAAAAGAATAAACCAAATTAAATAGGGAGTAGGTTTTGAATTTTAATTTTTGTACAATTATGAATACTCAATCTTCAAAAAGTTCACAAGCAAATTTGCCTACTTGATACTGTTAAGAATGAAATGGTCATACCATATTTAATTAATAATTAATTAATATTACACAAATAAAGAGGAACAATTACACATATTAAAGAGTGTGCCAATAATATGGGTCATATATTATAATAAGTATGAGCCATGTGATCACGCGATAGTGTTACACTAATATATTAACTAGTATCACTTATTATTTCCCATTATGATTTATTAACATTAGTATTACTTATTATTATATATTACAGAATATTATTTATAGTTATTAACAAATAGTATTTTGAGGCACAGTAGAAAAATAGTATAAATATAACCCTTTTTCCTGATAGTTAAAAGGATTAGCATTAGATGAGATTTTGAATTTATCTTAGTTTTAAGATTAATTTAATACTCAGCATCATTAAATTTTTTTAGGCAAATATTACGTAATATTACACCATTAACAAAAAAATCTGTTTTTAAATTTGCTAACGATTTACATAACAGGAAGCAATTTTCTACTAAGTTATTTCTAAGATGGATCAAAGCCCTGGTTTCTGACTACATGTCATTATATGTTTCATTCCTGTAGCTATGATATTCATTGAGATATTCACATTTAAATTTGGACATCCATGAAAAATCTCACCAAGAGATTTTCAAAAATTTTTGAAATACTACAGAAAATTTTTCAAATTTAAATGTGAATATCTTGATGAATGTCAATTCTATAAGAATAAATCACATATCAAAATGTAGCCAGGAACCAGGACTTTCGATCTATCTTAGAAACACCTTAGCAAATAATTGATCTCTGTCATATAAATCATGAGCAAATTCAAAAAGATGATTTTTTAAGGTGTAAATTTCTGAAATATTTATGTAATATTTAAAAATTTACACCTAAAAAAAGTTCCTAATGGGAGGATGAAATGTAATTCTTTACATAAGTGAATGTATATAATTCCTATTAAATTTACATAGCGGAAGTGAAATAATAAATATTATTATCCAAGTGAATAACTTATAAAAGATTATTGAATATAATAAAGTAGAAGTTAATATAATAAAGTGAAAGTTAATGTAATCAAGTGGAAGTTTATATGATTAATTATATTTTAGTCTGTCCTAATAATTGTTGAAGAAGTTTAATGATAAATTAGTTATTGACTGGATATTAAAGGATAATATAATGAAATAATGAAGATATATTATTTAAAGAACACATGATAAAATTATAAAGATGTATAATTAAGGATTTATGGAAATTTGAAGATATAATATTAAAAAGGATGTATTATAATTAAAGTGGATGAATATTAGTTTGTTAATTCTATCTAAAAACTAACTGATGTCTTTTAAAACTCAAGGAATAGCCAAACTGGAAGTATTGTACCTAGGAAGGACTTAAAAGAAATGTTAAGTAGATGTTGATGAAAACATTACAACAATACCTAAATTTTAAACTAAATATAATATTTTCTATAATTTTTTTCTCTGATAAAAATTAAAATATAATCAATTTATCATATTACAAAAATTTATTTATCAAGTTGAATGCATTTACAGTTAGAAGCAAGTTTTTAAGTTTGCAGGCAAATTTGCCTGCAATTTAATTCCATACATCAGAAAATGATTTACAAAACAATGGCAAAAATTGTTATATTTTTGCAGGAAAATTTACTGGTTCGAAATACTATAAAACATAACATATGTAAATATATTTTACTTTATTTAACTTTATTTAGTGTACCAAAAATAAAATTCTAAAAAGTTTGCAGGAAAATTTGCCTGCTCAGGGATAATATGGAAATTGTGCAAGTTGGAAGTACTACATGGAAATTGCACAACATTTAAAAGTACAAGGTACAAAAAAAATTTTTGTAACAAGAAAAAAAGTGTCATTTTTTTTTCTTTTATCAAAAATTAAATAAAAAAAAAGTTTTAAGTTATAATTAACTTGCATTAAGTGACTAAGAGAAATTGTTTTTCAGGTATAGGAATGCTTGAATTTAAATTTTCTCACATATATCATTTGTGTGAACCAAATTACAATTTTTTTTAATGCAACATGCTCACAATTTTTAATTATTAGAAATTTGAGAAATTATTTCTATGGCTTTGATCAAGAAAACTGGCATTGAGTGACTAAGTGAAATTATTTCCAGATATAAGAATGCTTGAATCTAAATTTTCACTTGTATTTCATTTATGGGAACCAAATTACAATTTTTTTATTGACAAATTTTTATTCTTCTTAGAAATTTGAGAATTATTTCTGTGGCTTTAATTTGTTTCCTGGGTATAGAATGCTTGAATTTAAATTTTTGCTCGCATTTCACTTATGTGAACCAAATTACAATCTTTTTTTATGACAAATTTTTTATTCTTCTTAGAAATTTGAGAATTATTTCTGTGGCTTTGATCAAGAAAACTGAATTGAGCAACTAAGAATGTTTGAATTTAATTTTGATCACATAATCCTCTTTTATTGTTTTTTCTGTAACTTGTACTAGTTGGTCTGCCATTTCATTAAAACAGTGTCCTTCATGTGCTTTTACCTTATATAACTTAATTTGTAGTTTCAATTTATCTATAATTTCTTTTATAATTTGAAATATAATAGGATTTTAACTTTATTCCATATATTTACCTGGAAACTTTTTGGCATTACTGTTAGTGCAATTAGTATTGTCATCAATTATGCTCTAGTTGATAATAGGAATTGTTCTATGTTACTTCAGAATGTCATATTATTACTTATTCTTGCTCTAAAATTACCCATTCCAGATCCATTTGGTCTTCTTCAAGTACAGTGGGTGATCAAAAATCACCAGATAGTTAAAAATTTTTAAAAAAAATTACTAAAATAAAATGTTAATTGTACCACAACAAGTTATCCAATTTGCACAAGCTTTGTTCTATTAGATTTCCCTAAACCAGGGCTATCATATGATATATTTTGTGTCAAAATTGAATGTCCGTACATAGAGAAAATGCACTTCAAATAAAATTGACAAAAAATAATAAATTTAATCTTTGAAAGTTACTCATACCATAATCGATGGATTTTAAAGATAAATGCCAACTATCTTATATGAAAATGTAGCCATGAGCAATTTCTACAACTTTAATTAGAAACATTTTTCATAGTATCTAGTAAAATGTTTGATGTTAATTAGACGTGAACGAAAATGGCCAAAATTTATTAAAAAATTTTAAAAAATAAAAAAAAAATCTGAAAATAATTATCAATAGTTTCTACATATAAAAGTATTTTCTTTTTTAATATGATAATAAAAATGTTACTAAGTAAAATCAAAGCTAAGAATATATTGTATCTTGTGTAAAGTACTCAGATTTTTTTAATAAAATGTGAGCAAATTTTAAGCAGTTAAATTAAATTTCCAAACATCTGTTGATATTAAATTAAATTCATAAGAAAAAATTCTAAAAACTTCATAAACAATACTTCCCATTCTTGGCTATAAGATTAATTAGTAAATAGTAAACTTTAATATATAAAAACTTTTAATAATTATTTTCAGATATTTTTCAGATTTTTTAAAAAATATCAAAGATAAATGATTGATATTCATTTTTTTTTTTAAACCCAAAAATAATTACTAAGAGAAACTATATATAAAAGTTTATTATTTATTAATAAACTATCAAATTTGTTACTAATTAATCTTATATCAATAATGGTAAGCATTGTTTGTGAAGTTTATAAAATTTTTATTTATATATTGAATTTAATATCAATGGCTGAACATCGGACATTAAAAATTATTCCTCAAAATTTAATTACTCATTATTTGCATGCATTTTATTAAAAAACTCTGAATACTTTACACAAGATGCAATATACTCTTATTGTTAATGTTACTTAGTATCATTTTATTAGAATTTAAATGAATAAAATACTTTTATATGTAACAAGCTTAATAATTATTTCAAGAACTTTTTAATTCAATTTGGTATAATAATTTATTTATTAATATTTTGTAGGATAAACTTTACTTTCAATAACAGCAGCAACATGATTTGACATGCTATTAACAAGATTATTATATTTATCTTTTTCAAGTTTGAACCATTCTTCCTGCAAAATTTGCTATAAATTATCCCTATTTTTAGGTAATGGATTATGTGACCTTACTTTTCTTTCTAATTCATTCCATAAATTTTCTATAGATTTAAATCTGGACTTTGTACAGACCATGGAAGACTTGGAATATTATTATCTTCCTTTCATTTTTTTGCTATTTTTGCAGTATGAATTGGGATATTATCTTCTTGAAAAATATAATCATTACTATTTTCTAAACTATTTATAAATGGAATCAATTTTTTTTGAACATTTCTATATAGATTTTTGCTATTATTCTATCTTCTGATCTAGCTAATGGTCCAAGTTTATTTTTTGTAAAACAACCTCAAACCATTACACTTTCTTGTCCTGATTTAAAAGTTGGTATAAGACATTTTGGATCATATTTTTCTTGAGAATTTCTGTAAACATATTTTCTTCCATCTCCCCCAAATACTTCAAATCTTGATTCATTACTCCAAATAATGTTTTCCCATTCATTCACCCAATCTTTTCTTATTTTAGCTCAATTTAACCTTTTTATTTTATTTGCAGCATTAACAAAAGGTTTTTTAGCTTCAATTCTTCCATAAATTTTATTTTTATAAAGATGTCTTCTAAGAATAACTGTACTTATATTTTTTGAGATGAATGAATAAAGCTTTCACATGTTTTTTATTTAAAGCTCACATTAACTACATATTATTTCTTTTAGTTATAATAGATAATGACCACTTCGAGAAAGTGTTTTCTCTAATTCATGATTTTTATAAGCTATATAGTATCGTGTACTGTACTTTTTAATATCTTAATGCCTTACTTATATGTTTTACAGAACTTTACATTTCCAAGCACCTATTATTTCTCCATGTTGATATTCAGAAAGTTCTTTGTGTTTCATTTTTTATAAAATATTTTTGAAAAAAATAAAATGTATAATATTGTTCAACTAGTAAATTTAAATTAAAAAATTTAAATATTAAAAATAAAATAATTATAAGTTATATTATTTTTAAACAATATAATATAATTTTATTATTGTAAAATATAATTTTTACAATGCATTGTAATATTCTGTATAATGTTACAACTTCATTTAACTGCATATTTTTATTCAAATCTATGTAATATAATTTAACACATATTTTTATTTAAACTTATGCAGTGTAATATTAACTGCATATTTTATCATGATTTGTTGAATAAAAAAGTTCTGAACAATAAAAGTTTTTTATTTACTAATTACTAATAAAATGATACTAAGTAATATTAAAGCTAAGAATCTAGTGTATCTTGTGTAAAGTATTCAGATTTTTTTAATTAAAAGTTGCAAAAAATGAGTAACTAAATTTCAGAGAATAATTTTTGAACATCCAGTATTCAGCCATTGATATAAAAATCAATGTGCAAATAAAATTCTAGAAACTGCAGAAACAATGTTCATCATTCTTGACTATAAGATTAATTAGTAATATATTTGATAGTTCATTAGTAAATAATAAACCTTTATGTGTAGAAACTTTTGATAATAATTTTCGCGTTTTTAAAAAAATATAAATGTCTATCATTTATCTTTGATATTTTTTAAAAAATCTGAAAAATATCTGAAAATAATTATCGAAAGATTTTACATATTAAAGTTTATTTTTTACTAATAAACAATTAAATGTATGACTAATTAATCTTATAGCCAAGAATGGGGAGCATTGCTCATAAAGTTTTTAGAATTTTTTCTTACGAATTTAATTTAATATCAACAGCTGAATTTCTGATGTTCAGAAATTATTCTCTGTAATTTAATTACTCATTATTTGCTCACATTTTATTAAAAAATTCTGAATACTTTACACAAGATACAATATATTCCTAGCTTTAATTTTACTTAGTATTATTTTTATTATCATATTAATAAAAAAAATACTTTATATATAGAAACTATTGATAATTATTTTCAGATTTTTTTTTATTTTTTAAAAATTTTTAATAAATTTCGGCCATTTTCATTCAGGTCTAATTAAAGTCAAATATTTCTCTAGATACTATGAAAAGTGTTTATAATTAAAGTTCTAGATATTGCTCTTGGCTACAATTTCATAAAAGAAAGTTGATATTTACCTTTGAAGTGTATCGAATGCAGTATGGGTAACGTTCAAAGATTAAATTTTTATTTTTTGTTAATTTTATTTGAAGCATAATTTCACTATGTACAGACACTTAATTTTAACACATATTATATCATATGATAGCCCTGGTTTAGGGTAATCTAATAAAAAAGTTTGTGCAAGTGGGATCACTTGTTGTGGCACAATTAGAATTTTAATTTTAGTAATTTTTTTAAAAATTTTCAAAATATATTTTATTAAATATTTTTTAAGTTATAAAAAACTATTTAAAATATTATTATTTTATAATTAAAATATATTTAAAATATACTTAAAAAATACTTAATTTAGGTAATGAATAAATATGTTTTAGGTATTTTAAATATATACTTAATATATACTTACTCATTACCTAAATTAAGTATTTTTTAAAGTATATTTAAATATATTTTAATTATAAAATAATAATATTTTAATTATATTTTAAGTATTTTTTAAATATGCATATTTCTTATAGGTTATGTTTTTAATTGAACCATCTGTATATACTTTAAGTTCTGTTCTATTTTTAAATTTGTCTCTTATAGATTCCAATTTTTATATACTGACTTTTCTGTTATTAACCATTTCTAATTATGTTTTGTTTTATTTCTATGTCAATCATATCTAAACATATGTTTTGGTCATTTATAGGTTCTTTGTGTGCAGATTCTATAATTTCTATTGTTTTTTAATGTTATTAAATGGTATCTTTATTCTGTGTTTATATCTTTTTCTTATTGTTACTGAGGTTGAGATCTTTGAGTATGCAACTGGTATCTCTATTTCTGTCTCATCCATATTGTCTAGTCTTATAATACATTCATTTGTTTTATTCCCAATTTTCTCTTCACAACCCTCACAAGGAATGTAGGTTCCATATTTCTTGTTAGTATATTATAATGTTTCATAATTTTTATTTTTCTTTCACATTGTTTTATTCTTTGTTGTTTTCTTTTTCTTTATTCTTTTTACTTTTATTTGTTTAGTATTTATCTTTTTCTTGGCCATCCAGTTGTGCTTATTTAAATTGTAATTATTTTGTAATTGAAAGAATTGGTTATAACACTTGTCATTTATTTGTGTAATTATTTCACTATAATTATTTTCTCTTTATTTTTATGAGTTTATACCAATTGGAATTCTACATTTTGTTGTGTAGCCATTCCATTACTTTTTTAAGCTCAAGATCTAAAATTTGTTCTAAGTATAAAATTTTCTTTTCTCTTAGCTTTTTCTATGTGTTTCATATTTTTGTCCAATACTTTTCAGTACCATTTCTATTAATATTTTTCCACCTGATGAAATCTTAAGATTACATTCAACCCCTTTAGTTTGGTGCCATTTAATTTTGTTTCTCTTACATAAATTAATTATTGATGCTGTAAGATTACTTCCTTCTTTGATTTTGATTATCCATTCTATTTCCAGAAATGATTCATCTGTCCATAAGAAGTTTTAAGTTGTTATTCCTAATATATCTGTTCTGTTTAGGTGGTCATTGATGTTTTTACCATGCATTTGGATTTGTTAATCATTAATGTTAAATACTTTGTAGCCTTTATTTAAGAAGAACTAGAGTGGTGAGTAACAGATCAATAACCACCATCACCACCACTATCTTTTTGTATATTTTTTGTTAAAATTGGTAAGATTTTTATTACAAAAACTGATTAATTAACAATTATTTATTATTGTTTTGTATTACATTATTAATGATAAATTTTCAAGGTGCTGATATTCTTTAACCATCTCCTGATCTATAATGAATGCAGATTTTGAAAGGGTAGGAATATGAATGTTATCCCATAAAGGACAACAACTTAATCAAATTTTTGCACCTGGTCAAGCATATGTTGCTTTATCTAAATTTATTGAAATATTATTTAGTATTAACCCTTGTGTCTTATGTACTGTCATTGCAAAACAATTTTGTAAAGGAAACTGGATATGACTTGCATAGTTTCCATTAACAAAAAAATAATTCACTTGTATTTTTATTTCAATGTCTATAATTTTGCTATGAGCACAAAAAGCAACTTGTACAGACATTTATTTCAAATTTATATCCAAAATTACACCAATTGTACCATTACATATTCCAAGATTAATTAAGCTATTATTTAAATACATTACATGAACACCTTGTTGTAATCTTACTGAATGAAGTAGATGTATGTGATCTAAAACTCTTTTGTGATAATTTAGAATCTCATTTTTCATTATTTATATAATCCATTGATTCTGAATTAAAAATTTATTTTCTTCTATAAGTAGCATTTTACAAATTAAATTATTTATTTTCTCAGCTGTATTTTTAAAACTTACAAAGTTTGCTGTATTTAATATTTTTCAATAGGTTTTTAAGAATTATATTCTAAATGTTTTTCTTTTAATTTATTCCATGTTTGATCAGAAATTTTTCCATAATTTTCTTCTGAGTTATTCCAGTTATAGGTTGTTGATAATTGTGTTGTTGATTTTATAGGTGTTTTTTATTGATAATCTGGTAAGTAATTAATATCCAAAATATCAACAATAATCTGACTATTAGGATTAATATTTAATTCAGCACAAACAAGTAAATGTAAATTTTCATTCAAATTATTTGTTTTATTATACAACCTTTGATCAATATTTAAAAACCTATAATTTATTTGATATTCTTTATCCTCTACACCTTTTATCTACTCTTTGACTTTTAATTCAATTTGACAAATTTTATCTGTTTTTTTTAATTTTTGATATTATACCAGTCAGATAGATGTTTAATGTACTTATATGTAAATTTTGAATTAAAATTTTGGTTTTTTTTATTAAGACAACAATTATCTATAATTTTATTATATTATTATAAATTTATTATTATAATGACTAAAATTAATACAAAAAATATAAAAAACTTACTTTTTATTTCATTTGATTTTGAAAATTCAGTTAAATTAACTTTCCCAGATATTTTATAAATCGTATCTTTTGTTATCTTATCAAAAAATGAAGGTATTGATAGATTTTTATTATAAAATATAATTAAATAGAGATTAAAAGTATCATTTATGTTATCATTGTTTTTTTCCACTCTTGTAATAGCATTAGCTTCAATAACTGTGAAATTGTTTGTTTCTTTAATGCTAATAGTTGAATCAATTAAACAAATAGTAGTTAATTTAAATGGCATTTTCTTAAAAAAAAGTTTTATTTTGAATAATATAAAGTTTTTTTTAATAGTTAATAGACTAAATTAATGATTTTTTTAAATATTTTAAAATGATTTTTTTAGTTAGTTAGTATTAACATTAGTTCAAAATTAAAATATTTAAAAAATAAAAAAATTTTTTTTTATTTTTTTAGAATATATAATAATTTGTTTTTGTTATATATAATTAATTTTTTATCTAGAAGACTACAATTGATTTGTACACTTTATTACATGATTTTTTCAAAAAAAATTTATTTTACTGTTTTTAGAAAAAATATAATTTAAAATATAAATAATAATACTTTAATATTTTCTAAGAAATAAATAATTTTCTAAAATAATCAATAAATCTCAAATCTCAAGATATAATTTCATATAGTTTTTTTTTTAGCAATAAATAACAGCTTAAATAAAAATATCATCTATTTTTTTAGAAATTTTTAAAAAAAATAAATAATAATTTTTAAAATAAAATCTGTTTTACAATATTTTATTTTTTTTAGAAATAATATTTCTCTAAAATAATTTATTTATTTGTTTACCTGTTTTTTTTAGTAATAATTTTATTTTTTTCTAAAATATCAATTTCGAAATTAAAAAAAAATTTTTTTTTTATAAAATAAAATCTGTTTTACTATTTTAAAAATAATAACTCTTAAATAATTTTATTTATTTGTTTATCTGTTTTTTAGGTACTGTAATAAAAATTTCATATGATTTTATTTTTTTTTGCTAAAAATATCGATTTTGAAAAAATGCATATTTTTTTTCTAAAAATAATTTTTAATAATTTCACATTATTTTGTTTTTTTCTAAAAATATCAATTTAGATGATCCTTTTTTAGTGTTAAAAAATAGTGATATTTCAATTTTTTAATTTAAAAATATTTTTTTATTTATAAAACTAAAAAACTAAAAAAAGAAATATACATATATTTATAGATATTTTTTTTTTAGTTTCTATTTATATTTAATTTTTTATTTATTTATAAAAAGATAATATACATATATATAAGATAGGTTCATAGTTTTTTATGCAAACAATTTCCTTATTTGTAATTCTTTGGTCAAGATTGACAAGAATTTTAATACAAACATTAATTTTTTTATTATAAAAACTGAACACAGACTTTTCATCCATTCTTATCATATCGTTAATCATATCGTTAATAATAATAAATTGGCAAATGACAAATAAAAAATTATTATACACTAGATTTTTTTGATGACTTTTAAAACTTCGTAATCAGTAATAGAAAATAATTCAGTATTATTTTTTCTGATTGATTTTTCATAAAATTTCGGGTAGTCACACAGACTAAGACTATCTTTAGTAAAATCAAATTCATATGATCTCAACATGAATTCAGCCTTTCCAAATCTTGGGCCTACTTCATTTTTATGACAATGAAAATGTAAAGCATTATTTTTATCTTTAACTCTACTGAGAATTGGATTTCCACTTTTAAATGAAAATATGAAACTGCCATCTGCTTTAAAATCACCAACTTTTGTTTTATCCCAAGCTATTGGATTAAATCCACCAATAATTTCCTCCGTTCCCTTAACTTTAGAGATCACAATTGTATTGGCATGCCCATGACTAATTTCCCAAAACGTTCTCGGCGCAAATCCGACTACACTTCCTCGAAGAATTAATTTAAACTCATAAGGATTATTCGTTAAAGAATAACTTGTTGGTTTATGATCAATCCATGACGAAATTAATGCTGCATGTTTTTCATTAATAATAGTTGAAAATGGTTTGTTTTCTCTTGTTTTGTTTTCTTGGAAATTTACTCTTGGTGATGGCTTAGGGACTAAGTTTATTCTTGGTGGTAGTTCTTGAGTTGTCTGCACTCGCGGTGGTAGAACAATAGATGATAATGGTCGATCTGGAAGAATAAGGTGATATTTCAAATCATCCCACAATTGTTTGCCGAGAATTTTCTTATATGGCTTAATTTTATATATAACATCTTCATTTGAAATGTGAAAATAACGAATAAGTGGCAAGCATTGTTTTAGAGTTGTTTTTAAAGTCGTAAAGTTTTCGTCAGTCCATTCTTCCAATTTCTTGGGTAAATTAGGATTCTGTGCAACTCCCCACATAATTACATGATCCCAAATTTCTGATTCTTTCATTTGTAGGTCATCACGTTCCAAAATAGACACCAAGGTAGATTCATGAAGAGAAGTGAATTCTGTTGATTCAAAAATAAGTTTTGGATTTTTAACAATTATTTCATTATAAAATTTTTTTAAATAATTGAATTTGTTATTTATAAAAATTGAATGATAAACTAAGGAGAAATGAGTTTTTAACCAAGAGGCTTCGAATTCAAGAAGATGCTTTTCTAATTTCATAGATAATTCCTCTAACTCAAATTCATCAGCCGCGATCATCAACTTATAAATAATCTCAGTATCAATATTTTCTGTGTCAATAATTCCGTAGTAGATATATCTATACAAAATTATATAATTGTTATATTATAGAAAAATACTTTGTTAATACATAATAATTAAATTAAAAGTTAACAAAATTATATAAATCTTACTTGAGAATAATCTCAAATACTTGAGCAGGAATATTTTGTAAATTAATAGTTTTAATAATATTATTATTGCTTAATTTTTTATTAAAGTATGATGATCGATAACGTAAGATGACCGAGTGCGCGGTGAAGGTTTTTTTATTTGGTCCATTATTAACTTCAATAATAACATTGGATTCTTCTTTATCATTAAGAAGTTCTGTTAAGTTTTGAGTTAACTTGTCTAAAAATAAATATTTCATTTCTTTTTTTTAGAATTAAAAGATTTCAAATACAAATTTAAAGATGAATATTAAATATTTTATGTTGTAATACAAATTCTACTTGTGATTTGTCACATAGTAATACATTTATGAAATGGAGGTCCAGAGCTAAATTTAACCTTTTTTCCATTTCGTGTCGCGAAAATCTTCCCAAAAAGAGTCTCAGGGGCAAGTGTTTTGGAAATCTTTTTCACTTTTACTACTGTGTACATAGTATTCATCAATTAGATGAAAGCATATCGTGCCGTGACTTCGCCTTGACTTCACCGAAAAAGGAATAGCAAAAGGCGAGAATTCTATACTAGGATAATTATGGTATGGTTTAAAGAAAATTATGTTTCACTATGGTCACATGTAAAATTTGGCACCCCAAGGGATGGATGACAACTGCGCCATATTATTAGCCCTCGCATTGAATCTAAGTTAGTCCAGAAGAACTATATTAATCGGGGTCTTACAATTTTTACATTTGGCACAGTTATATATGACTTTTTAAAAGTGTCCGCAGCTAGACGGTGTGAGAAAATAGTAATTCTTTATTAAATATTATAATTATAAAATTCATGAGCGACTAATGAGCGAAATAACATCTGCAAAAATAATATTAAATAATATTAAATAATAAAGACTTTACTTTATAATTTCGAATAGAAGTATCATCTAAATCTGTCTGTTAGTTAACAAAAATACCTATAATTCAGAGATATACATCAAGAAATACAATAGAGATTCAGTATATAAAAAGATACTATATCATTTTAAATTCTTTTAATATTCTTCAAACCTTTATCTCATTCGTTCAAGGTATATATTTACTCCAATATCGACTAACAAATAAGGTGTTATTTAAAATTTTGGCGAGATGGTCATTAAATGTGTATTAGTCCGAATCATATTATCAATGTAAGTTTCATTATTTGCACAGCTGAACATCATAAGCCACTGAAATTTATTTAAAAATATTTCGATGCAAGTACAATTATCAGTGGTCTCGATAAAAAAAAATTTTTTAAATATGCACAACTTCGTTAATATCATTAAAGAATATATGTTAAAATACAATCGTGTCGTGAGATTATTCCAAAGCAATTAATCATAATTTTATATTGATATATATAAGTAATAGTGATAGCATCGAACGAACAATAAATTCAATTCTTATTCATGACAAGTTTAAGTAGAGCGAAAACAACCCTAACTGACTAATTTTTTTTAAAAAAAAAAGTCTGTCAGCTACTAAACAAAATTATCCTTTTACAATAATAATCAAAGATCTCTTTACTTGGTTGATTTTGGAAATTTTCTACCAGAAATAAGTCATACTTTGCAATCTAAATATCGCTTGATTATTTTTTTTACAGATTAGAAATAAACCAATTTTATCGTCAATTCTCTGACATTCAAAGTCGGGTGATCAATATCACAAGGTCGGTAGGAGAAGGATTTGTGGTGGGAGCAATGAATAAAATTTTAGTAGTCGCGGTAGGAGAAGTAATGATTTTATAACAGTATTCTTCGCATTTGGTCTTAGTTACAGTACTATAACATTTGTGATGGTTAAGGTATTAAGTGTTGTGCGCTTTGATATTCAATGTTACGAAACAAAGAAAAACAAAGAAAATTCACATAGAAAATGAATTTTGCATTGTAATGCCAAGAATTAAGGTATCAGAAATTTTTTTTTAGGAAAACTGTTGGAAAGTCTTATATATCAATAATTGCAATTTTATAAGCTAATTAAAACCCATATTACTTCGTTTATGTCATAACACATATTAAAATTATTTGTATGTTTACTACTTATTTTATACGGTTATTGCTTTCGTTAGCATAACAAACGCAAGTTAAAAAGGTAAGCGAAATCTTTTATTATTCTGTTACCCGAAACCTGAGCACCAATGGGTTTATCATTGGGACTAATAATATGGTCTTTTAGATAGTCACAATAGATATCATTGGCGCTATAAAAAAAATATTATTATTGAGGTCCTAGTAGTACACCTTTTCTTATGTCATGTATGATCTTATCTGGGTAAATTTGAATTTTTGGCAAATTTTGTTCTCAGCATTCTTGGTGGTTAAAATTCATGGTGAAAATATAAAACTTCTTTTTCATGCATTTCTTATTGAATTTAAAATAAAATATAAAATCATATAATTTTAAATATATTTAAAAATCCAAGATCATTTGGAAACTTTGAAATTAGAATATCCCATTTTAAATGAAATGATCGATAACTCAAATAACAATGTTGGACGTTTATTGGGAAACTATGGAAATAAAATTTTAGTTTATTTATAAATCATATATGTAAAATTCTTATTGAATTCAATATTCTCTAATTACATTATTTAATGAAATGAAGTCATGTACATGCAAATAAGTTTATATCTTTTCACGTCAACAACATTAGAATCCAAATTAAAATTATCAGATGAAATAATTTTAAATTTATATTTTTTTAATACAGAAATTAACGTGATATAATAATAATAAATTAACAAATGACAAATAAAAAAAATTATTATACATTAGATTCTGACGACTTTTAAAACTTCATAATCAGTAATAGAAAAAAATTCATTATTCTTTTTTCTAAGTGGTTTTTCATAAAATTCCGAATTTTGACACTGACTAAGACTATCCTTAGTAAAATCAAATTTACATGATTTCAACATGAATTCGGCCTTTCCAAATCTTGGGCCTACTTCATTTTTGTCATAATAAAAATGTAAAGCATTATTTTTATCTTTATCTTTAACTCTACTAAGAATTGAATTATTTTTATCTTTAACTCTACTAAGAATTGAATTTTGAGAATTACCATCTTTAAATGAAAATATGAAACTGTTATTTGCTTTAAAATCACCAACTTTTGTTTTATCCCAATCTGTTGGATTAAATCCACCAATAATTTCCTTTGTTCCTTTAACTTTAGAGATCACAATTGTATTGGCATGCCCATGACAAATATCCCAAAACGTTCTCGGTGCAAATCCGACTTCACTTCCTCGAAGAATTAATTTAAACTCATATGGATAATTCTTTGAAGAATAAAAATAACTTGTTGGATTAAAATCAATCCATGATGAAATTATTGCTTCATGTTTTTCATTAATAATAGTTGAAAATGGTTTGTTTACTCTTGTATGGTTTTCTTGGAAATTTACTCTTGGTGATGGCTCCGGAGTTAAATTTATTCTTGGTGGTAGAATCATAGATAAAAATTGTTGATCTGGAAAAATAAGGTGATATTTCAAATCATCCCACAATTGTTTGTCGAGAATTTTCTCATATGGCTCAATTTTATCCTTAACATCTTCATTTGAAATGTGAAAATAACGAATAAGCGGTAAGCATTGTTTTAGAGTTGTTTTTAAAGTTGTAATGTCTTCGTCAGTCCATTCTTCCAATTTCTTGGGCAAAGCAGGATTTTGTGCAGTTCCCCACTTAATTACATAATCCCAAATTTCTGATTCTTTCATTTGTAAGTCATCACGTTCCAAAATAGACACCAAGGTAGATTCATGAAGAGAAGTGAATTCTGCAGATTCAAAAATAACATTTGGATATTTAACAATGATATCATTACAAAAATTTTCTAAATTTTTAAATTTGTTATTCATGAAAATTGAATGATAAACTAAGGAAAAATGGGTTTTTAACCAAGAGGCTTCGAATTGAATAAGATGACTTTCTAACATTTTTGATAATTCCTCTAACTCGAATTCATTAGCGGCAATCATCAACTTATGAATAATCTTTGTATCAATATTTTCTGTGTCAATAATTCCGTAGTAGATATATCTATATAAAATTATATAATTGTTACATTATGAAAAATACTTTGTTAATGCATAATAATTAAATTAAAAAAAAACAAAATTATATAAAGTCTTACTTGAGAATAATCTCAAATACTTGTGCAGGAATATTTTGTAAATTAATAGTTTTAATAATATTATTATTGCTTAATTTTTTATTAAAGTATGATGATCGATAACGTAAGATGACTGAGTGCGCAGTGAAAGTTTTTTTATTTTGTCCGTCATTAACTTCAATAATAACATTGGATTCTTCTTTATCATCAAGAAGTTCTATTAAGTTTTGAGTTAACTTGTCTAAAAATAAATATTTCATTTTTTTTAGAATTAAAAGATTTCAAATACACAATATTAAATATTTTATGTTGTTGTACGCAAATTCTATTTGTGATTTGTACCACATTTGTTGCATAAATAATAAACTTACCCATTTTTTTTACTTTTGCGCCTATGCCATTTATAGAAACAATTACATTCGCAAAATTATGATAAGTTTTTTAAAAATAATTAATATTATTATGATTCAATCCAATTTAGATTTATTAAATATCTGTCAGAAGACAACTGCGTCATATTATTAGCCAATCAACTTTAAGTCTAAGTTAATCCAGGAGAACTATATTAATCGGGTCTTACAATTTTTACATTTGGTACAGCTACTGTATATATGACTTTTTGAAAGTGTCCGCGACTAGATTGTCCGAGAAAATAGTAATTCTTATTCAAATATTATAATTATAAAATTCATGAGCGATTTGTTAGCGAAATAACATCTGTAAAAATAATATCAAATAATATTAAATGATATTAAATAATAATTTCGAATAGAAGTATCATCTAAATCTGTTTGTTAGTTAACAAAAATACCTAGAATTTAGAGATATACATGAAGAAATACAATAACCTTTATCTCATTCGTTCAAGGTACATGTTGACTCCGATATACAAATAAAGTGATTTATCACTTAAAATTTTGGCGAGATAGTCATTATTTGCTCAGCTGACATCATAAGCCAATGAACTTCGCTAATATCATTAAAGAATACATGTTAAAATACAATTGTGTCGTGATATTATTCCAAAGTAATTAATTATTATGTTATAGTGATAGCATCGAAAGAACAATAAATTCATTTTTATTCATGACAAGTTTAAGTAGAACGTAAACAACCATAACTGGCTAATTTAAAAAAAAAAAGTCTATCAGCTACTAAACAAAATTATCTCTTTACAATAATAATCAAATAACTCTTTACTTGGTTGATTTTGGCAATTTGCTACATCTAAATATCGCTTAATTATTTTTTTTACAGATTAGAAATATCGTCAATCCTCTGACATTCAAAGTCGGGTGATCAATATCTAAGGTTGGTAGCAGAAGGATTTGTGGTGGGAGAAGCAACGAATAAAATTTAGTAGTCTCAGTAGGAGAAGTAATGAAAAAGTTTTAATTTTATAACAGTATTCTTCGCATTTGGTCTTAATTTGTGATGGTTAAGGTATTAAGTGTTGGACGCTTTGATATTCATTGTTACGAAACAAAGAAAAACAAAAAAATTAACATAGAAAATGCATTTTGCGTTGTAATGCCAAGGATCAATGTATCAAAAGATATTTTTTAAAAAAAATTTTGGGAAGTCTTAAATAACAACAATTACAATTTTATAAGCTAATTAAAACCCATATTACTCTGTGTACGTCACGTCATAACACATTAAAAATATTTGAATTTTTACTACTTATTTTATACGGTTATTGTTTTCATTGCATAACAAACACAAGTTAAAAAGGTAAGCGAAATCCTTTATTATTCTGTTACCCGGAAACCTGAACACCAATGGGTTTACCATTGAGACTAAAAATATGGCCTTTTAGATAGCTACAATAGATATCTTTGGCATTGTAAAAAAAAATATTATTATTGAGGTCCTAGTAGTACACCTTTTCTTATGTCATGTATGATCTTATCTGGGTAAATTTGAATTTTTGGCAAATTTTGTTCTCAGCATTCTTGGTGGTTAAAATTCATGGTGAAAATATAAAACTTCTTTTTCATGCATTTCTTATTGAATTTAAAATAAAATATAAAATCATATAATTTTAAATATATTTAAAAATCCAAGATCATTTGGAAACTTTGAAATTAGAATATCCCATTTTAAATGAAATGATTGATAACTCAAATAACAATGTTGGATGTTTATTAGGAAACTATGGAAATGAAATGTTAGTTTATTTATAAATCATATATGTAAAGTTCTTATTGAATTCAAATATCCTCTAATTACATTATTTAATGAAATGAAGTCATTTACATGCAAATAAGTTTACATCTTTTCACATCAACAACATTAGAATCCAAATTAAAATTATCAGATGAAATAATTTTAAATTTATATTTTATTAATACAGAAATTAATGCAATATAACTAGAGTGGTGGGTAACAGACCAATAACCACCACCACCACTACCATTTTGTATCTTTTTTGTTAAAATTGATAAGACTTTTATTACAAAAACTGATTAATTAATAATTATTTATTATTATTTTGTATTACATTATTAATGATAAATTTTCAAGGTGCTGATATTCTTTAACCATCTCCTGATCTATAATGAATGCAGATTTTGAAAGGGTAGGAATTTGAATGTTATCCCATGAAGGGCAATGACTTAAAGCAACATATGCTTGACCAGGTGCAAAAATTTGATCATCTAAATTTATTGAAATATTATTTAGTGTTAACCCTTGTGTCTTATGTACTGTCATTTCAAAACAATTTTGTAAAAGAAACTGGGTAAAACTTGCATAGTTTCCATTAACAAAAAAATAATTCTTGTTTTTTTTCAATGTTTATAATTTTGCTATGAGCACAAAAACAAATTTATATTCAAAATTACACCAATTGTACCATTACATATTCCAAGATTAATTAAGCTATTATTTAAATACATTACACGAGCATCTTGTTGTAATCCTACTGAGTGAGATAGGTTTGTATATGATTTAAAACTCTTTTGTGCTAATTTAGAATCCTATTTTTTATTATTTATATAATCCATTGATTCTGAAATTAAAAATTTATTTTCTTCTGAAAGTAGCATTTTACAAATTAAATTATTTATTTTCTTAGCTGTATTTTTAAAACTTACAATGTTTGCTGTATTCAATATTTTTTCAATAGGTTTTTTTGAATTATATTCTAAATGTTTTTCTTTTAATTTATTTCATGCTTGATCAGAAATTTTTCCATAATTTTCTTCTGAGTTATTCCAGTTATAGGTTGTTGATAATTGAGTTATTGATAACCTGGTAAGTAATTAATATCCAAAATATCAACAATAATCTGACTATCAGGATCAATATTTAATTCACCACAATCAAGTAAATGTGAATTTTCATTCAAATTATTTGTTTTATTATACAACCTTTGATCAATATTTAAAAACCTATAATTTATTTGGTATTCTTTATCCTCTGCACCTTTTATTCACTCTTTGACTTTTATTTCAATATGACAAATTTCATCTGTTTTTTTAATTTTTGATATCATACCAGTCAGATAGATGCTTAATGAATTTATATGTAAATTTTGAATTGAAATTTTGATTTTCTTTGCTGAGACAACAATTATCTATAATTTTATTATATTATTATAAATTTATTATTATAATGACTAAAATTAATAAAAAAAATATAAAAAAGTTAATTTATTTTAATTTTCAAATCAAATGAAAAAAAGTAACTTTCCCAGATATTTCATAAATCGTATCTTATGTTATCTTATCAACAAATGAAGGTATTGATAGATTTTATTATAAAATGCAGTTAAATAGAGATTAAAAATACCATCTATATTATTGTTGTTTTTTTCCACTCTTGTAATAGCATTAGCTTCAATAACTGTGAATTGTTTGTTTTTCTAGTGCTGACAATTAAATCAATCAAACAAATAGCAGTTAATTCAAATGGAATTTTTTTTTTAAAAAAAAAGTTTTATTTTGAATAATATAAAGTTTTTTTTAATAGACTTAATTAATGATTTTTTTAGATATTGTAAAATGTTTTTTTTTTAGTATTAACATTAGTTCAAAATTAAAATATTTAAAATTTTATTTTTTTTTATTTTTTTTAGAATATATAATGATTTGTTTTTTTTATGCATAATAGATCTTTTATCTAGAAGACTACAATTGATTTGTGTACTTTATCACATGATTTTTCCAAAAAAAATCTATTTTACTGTTTTTAGAAAAAAAAATAATTAAAAATACAAATAATGATACTTTAATCTTTTTTAAGAAATAAATAATTCTCTAAAATGAGAGACTCTTCCCGTCGATCACTTGTACCAAATATTCCCACAGTAGAGAAATACGATTTTTCACTGTAGTTACATATA
>CAJVPK010000363.1:0-37015 GCA_910592015.1 Diversispora eburnea | reverse complement strand
TTTTGCAACTGCGTCTGATTTTCCTAAACAATACCCCCTTTTCTAAGTAATTATAAAATCGTGCTACCTAAAGCTCCCAACCGTTCGATTTGAACCGAATCCGAACGGCCGGTTCCGGTTCGGTTCATTAAAATCCAAACCGGACGATCACCCGTTCAGTTCAGTTCAGTTTTGGTTTCTTTATTTGAACTGAACGGAAGAACTGAAACTGAACCGAAACATTTTCGGTTCAATTATTTTTTTTGCTGCTTTTTTTTTTGTTGCTTTTTTTTGCACGTGATTTTTTATTTTTATCACCATTGTCGCCGTAGTATCCTAAAACAAAAATCAATTAGTTAACGTAATACAAAAGAAAATCATCTGTTTATCTTATTTCACCATTTTTTGTTGCTATTTTTTTGTTTTTACTGTCAACTGTTGCTATTTTATTATAAAAAATAAATTAATATAAATAGATTTAAAATCTGATTATTGAAAATCTATATGTATTATTGTGAGTATTATTATTATTATTATTATTATTATAGACATTTATATTTTAGAAATGTATTATTAAAATATTTATTTTGATCATTTGACAAATTCTAATAAGGAAAACTATATTTTATTTTTATCTTTTCTCTCTTCATATCTTAATGGAATTTGAGGAATATGAAGAATTTGAGATTGAACTAGAGGATGATTTAGATAATGAAAATGAACTAGAAGATGATTTAGCTAATGAAAATGATCAAGAAAATACTAATGAGAATGCAGATAAAAATACAGATGAAAATACAAGTCAAAATATGACTGAATCTTCAGATCTTATCAATTCTAAGAGAAATTTAAATCATATGTTTATGACCATTTTACATTAAATACTAATGAAAATAAATATAAATGCAATCATTGTGGGTAAGTATAAAAAAAATAACTTTAAATATAAAAAATAATTAATAATATTAATATTCTTTATTAATTTTAGTAAAAGTTACAAAGTTCCTAAAGATAAATCTACTTTGACTTTAAGAAGTCATCTTAATCATAATCACAAAAACTTACAAAAAGTTGTAACTTCTGGAGCAATGGATAAATATGTCATATCAGATAAAACCTTGATATGTAGAATATTATATTATTTCTTTAAAATTCTTTAAATATTTAAATTAATATTTAAATTAATAATAGATTTTTTTACAAGAAACTTGGCAAAATGATCTTGTTCAATGAATTGTTTCAATGACTAACCTTTTACTGTGGTTGAAGGTGTTTTTTTCAAAAATATGATAAAAAGATTAGATTTTGAAGCCAAATTACCTACTGGTGATTCTATATGAAATACTATTTTTAAATCTTTTTAAAATGAACAAAAAAATCAAAAATGAATTACAAGAAATTCTGACGTATTTCTTTTACCCTTGATGAATGGACTTCCAAAATCAAATATCATTTCTTAGTATTAGTGCACATTAGATTTCTAAAGATTGGGAATTAAAAAGTGTAATTCTTGAATTTAAAAAGTTAGATGGTCCACATTCTGAAGAAAATATTGCTAATGTTTTTTTAATACAATTAAGGAATACAATATTACAACAAAGGTTAACTTATTTTATTTATTTTATTTATTTATCATTTTATTTATTTATTTATTTTTAATTTATTATTATTTAATTTATTACTTTTAGATATTAGCTGTTACTACTGATAATGCTAATAATATGAATACAATGTTTAATTATTTAGATATTTTTTGTTCAGATAAAGGCATTGACTTTAAATCTGAAAATCATTGTATTTGGTGCTTGGCACATATAATTAATCTTGTAGTACAAGATATTCTAAAATCTCTAAAAGGAATGAGTCCAGAAAATGAAGAAAATGTATTATTAGATTCTATTAATAAAAATTTTTTGAATATTATAAAAAAATTGAGAAATGAAAAAGATATATTATTAGATTCTATTAATGAAAATTCTTTGAATAATATAGAAAAATTAAGAAAATTAGTAGTTAAAATACAAGCTTCTCCACAGTGGCATGATAAACTTAGTCAACAATGTAAAGTATTAAATATTAAAGATCTTCAATTAATTTCTGATGTGAAAACAAGGTGGAACTCGACATATGACATGATTGAAAGAGCATTAATTCTTCAAGAGGTAAATATTTTATTAAATTTTTATAATTATTTATATTTTTATATAATATTAGTTTGTTTTTTATTAGCCTCTTCATAATACAGTATTTGCTAATCAGAATCTATCATTATATTTGTTACAAGAAAATGAATGGAGTTAGTTAGAAGAAACAAAAAAATTATTAGAGATATAATTTATTTAATATAATAATTTTGAATTATATTTTAAATTACAATATTATTTTATTTTTATCCCTTAATCCATCTAGCGGGCAAATTTGCTTGCTAAAATTATTTTTGATTGACTTTTGTATGACTACTCATGATTTCGTTAAGGATCACCTCCCCCAATTACTAAGCAAATATGAGAGTGTGCTACCTTGCTGATCAATTCACGCTTTCTTTTCCACGATTCTTCTAATAAACTCAAGTTCCACCCCTCCCAAAAATAACTTCCATGTCCTCTTCAACTAGACCAAATGCAAGTTTAACTGTAAGCTCCTCCTCAAGTTTCTCTCCTCTCAGAAATACAGAAATATATGATGATGACAATGAAGAATATATTTCACTTTTAACATCCCGTCAACGTTCTTTGGATGATCCAGAACAAGACCTTGAGGATGACGAAGAGGATACCACGAGTGTTTCTAGGGGTAGACGTAAAGTAACAGTACGACTGCCTCCACCTTGTAATTTCGAATATTTTTGTTCACCTGAGGCCACAACATCGGACGTTTGTTAATTTACCAGCACATTACGATGCAAATTTTTCAAAACCAATAAACCTTTTTCTCTTTTTTTTTACTAACAATATGTTAGACACGATAGTTATGAATACAAATCTGTATTCATTGTCAAAAAATGCTGATGGTGCTGGAAGGCAGTGTCAAAACATAACTTGTAAAGAGCTTATTATTTGGATTGCATTGGTAATCTACCAGGAACTTTTTAAACTACCTTCAATAAATCAATACTGGAATGAGGATACGAAGCTTCCAATCCACGCTATTTCGAAACAAATGTCGTTAAACTATTGCCATATGCAAGGATTATTTGTTATTCAAAAAATTTACATGCTTAAGTATTATATTCAGGCACAATTGGTACTTTATTAGAAAATAAGATTATGCATACCTGGTATCATTCTACTTTACAAATAACAGCTTCCTGATTACATAATAATAACAATTTCTTCAAAGTATATAATTATTTTTATAATAAAGGTGATTTAATGGGCCACTATTAGTATTTCCAATTGCAAGAATATTATTAACTTTGGACAATAATATCAGATTAACGTCAAATGACTTGCAACCTACTGATATAATAGTTCCAAATACAAGTATTAATCCAGAAATTCACAATGAAGATTATAGATATTCACATTTAATAGCTGGATTTTTAATTGACAATAATGATATTACTTTACCAATTTCATTTTCAGATCCAAATATAGAACCTTTACTATTTCCAGATTTGTTTTCTTTAGGACAAGGTCATTATACAGATTACAATTCATCATGTAATAATAGACCAAATATTGATATATTAGGTAATTATACTTATTTATGTTTGCAATGTCCAGATTCCTGATTTAGATTACGTTGGTATTGATCTCATTATTCTTATTTAAATTTGGAGAAATATAGAAATCATCAAAACAGAATCAGATTATTGAGGCAATCTGCTGCAAATCAAGAATGCTTACCAACAATAGTAGATTTAATAAAAAAAAATACTTATTCAGGAAATAACATCATTGATGAACTACAAACTACAACAATTCTTTCATTTATTTGTACTGGTAATACTTATTGGTATCAAAAAGAATTAAATTTAATTACTATGGTTGAAAACTTTGGTTTACCAAAAATTTTCTATACAACAACAATGGCTGAAGGAAGTTGGATACATTTACATAAAATTCTTGCTTCAACAGATAATAAAAATACACTTCCAACAAATAGACCATATCATGTTTATCAACATAGATTAAAATCAATCCATCATTACTGGAAAAATCAAAATTTGACTAAATGAGGAAATTGGTTGCACCACTTTGAACAGCATGAATTTCAAAATATACTCATGAATTAGCATGGCTTGATAAATCAATTGAAGAATTAATTGCAAATAATATTATTAGAGCTGATCTCCCTGATGAAAGAACTTTATAACTTGGTGAAAAAAACACCAAATACACCATTGTAATCCTATTCATTGTGGCAGACCACCTTCTCTAGGTTCCTGATGCAAATATGGATTTCCTCAACCTTTATCAACTTCAATATACTATAATACAAATGAATTAAGATTTATGTATAAAAGAACTAAACTAGAAGATCAATGGGTAGTTCCATATCATGCACCTGCACTTTATATTTGGCAAGCTCATTGTAATATTCAATTTGTAGCCAATAGATTTCTTGCTGAATATATGTGCAAATATGCAATAAAACCAGAACCAACTGAATTATTTGAATTAAAAGAACAAAATACACTTAAAAGACATATTCATGCTCGTAGAATGGGAACAATGGAATTAATGTTATTATTACTTGGAAAATCTGTTTGTTGTAGTACCATAGCTGTTAATTACTTACCTCCATCTGCTCCTGCTTATCAAAATAAAGCAATCCGTCCTATTTATCAATTAATTAATGAACATGAACAAATTACAGATCCATATTATCAAAATGCTATTGATAAAAATTTTGAAAACCTATAGGACCAATATTTGATAATCTAACATATCTAATGTATCACAGAAAATTTAAACAAATATCTAATATACCTGTTAGAAGAGATTTTTGGAGAGATAAAAGTAATAGAATTATTGTAAAAAGAAAAAAAGAAATATTAATTTGATTTTGATACTTAACAATTAAAAATGCTGAAGACTTTTTCTATCAACAGTTATTAATTAAACTTCCAGCTCAAAATGAACATGATTTAAAAGGCAATTTCAATACTTATAGAGCTCACTTTCAAATTAAATTTCCTGTAGAATATACAGATATTATAAATTCAATATCTAATTCATCACAAACATATACTAATCAATTTAATATGAATTATCAAAATTTAATTGACTCATTATTAATAACATTACAACAAGATGTGATGACAATAATTGGCAATCAATTAACAAAACTTATTCCATCAATATCTTTTTTTTCAAACCATGAAACACTAATTTTACCTCCTGATCAATATTATGTATATAATATTCTTACTACCTGTTGGAAACCAAAATATTGATCTTGTCAACACCCTTATTTCTTTGTAACAGGTTCAGCAGGAACTGGAAAATCCCATATTATTCAACTTATTGTAAAATTTCTAAATCAAAAAATACAAATTATCTTTTAATGGCACCAACAAGTGTAGCAGCTCAAAATATTGATGGAAAAACAATTCATTCTGAATTACAAATTTCAGGAAACATTTATAATCTTCAATCAATTGTCTATAATGATCAAAATTTATATGAAAGATTATCAAAAGTAGAATATATAATAATAGAAGAAGCCTCTATGGTTGCAGCTCAAATGTTAACATTTCTTAGCATACTATTTGGCCGAATTAAAAAAAATTGGTGGAATTTCTGTTCTTCTTATTGGAGATCTTTTTCAATTACCACCAGTTCAAGGTGATTTAATTTTTATTCATCAGTATGGACAAATTTTTTTCATTATTTTTAACTACTTCTTATCATCAACAAAAAGATGAGACATTTTATCAAATGCTTGAAAAAATCAGAATAGGAAATATCACTGAAGGTATTATTAATGAAATACAACAAAAAATTTACAGATATAATTTTACAAATAATGTATTAGATACCACTCACATTGTAGGATATAGAAATATGGCATCAAATATTAATGATATTATTGAAAATTATCTTCCATCAGTTAACGAACATGAAAGTCCTTATGAATAAATAGCAATTGATTATATGGGTAATGCTCAAATGTCAATTACTGAAACAGATAAATTATGTCGTCATTATACTAGAGAAGGTATGAGAGTAATGTTTCTTAATAATTCATTATTCATAAAAGGACTATTCAATGGTTCCATAGGTGTGGTCTTAAAGTTATTGACAGTGACACAATTCAAATAGCTGTTCTATTAAAAAAGGCATTGCAAATGTAATAGTAAAAAAAGAAACTAATTATTTCAGAGTAAATGAAATACCCTCACACCATTATCAGTTTCCACTTCAAAATGAATTTGCATTGACTGTACACAAAACACAAGGGTTAACACTTCCTCATGTAACAGTATCTCTAGATGAAACAATATTTGCAAATGGCTTTAATAAAATTTATTTTATTTTAATTTAAGTTTAATTTAAATTATTAGATTTTTGCATTTAGTTAAATAAAATGCCTCTGACCCTGAATTCTTGTTATATTCAATAAATTTTATTGGGTATTTGCTAAAGCTCACCAGTGGTGATCGTCAAAATTACATAATTCCCTGATCAACCCTAACTTTGCTCATGCAAATTTTAATTTTACCCAGTGGCACCAGTGATCTTAAACAATTTTTATTTCATTTACCTGGTCATTTATTTAAAATTAAAACGCATATAAGATCTTTAAAAAAGTTATATTTTGTGATAGGTTCGAAAGTATACATTTAAAATGTTCAAAATCACCTCGCATCAACATAAATTTAGAAAAGGACCACACCTATTCATCTTCACAAAAAGCTGTAACAATATATTAGTAAACAAAACCATTTACCTAACCTATACCCTTGCATTACCAATTAAGTTAAAAGGATAAAAAGTGAAAGAATGGAAGTCGTGTAACGTTGTATAGTCCAAAATTATTCGGACATTTTAATTTTTATCCGAATTATGTTCATAGTTGTCCAAAGCGCATCGTCTAAAATTAGTAACAATGAATGAATAAGCATTTAAACATTTAATAAAAACCCTCTTAATATCCAAGATTACAAAAAAGAAACCTAAAATCTAAAAAAAAAAAGTTATTTTAAAAAATGACATACAAATTTTTAGAAAAGCTGTCTCATGACTTTTCAGAACTTCTTAATGACAAGGAAGAATATAATGTTATTATTGAAATTGGTCAAGAACAAAATAAAAGAGCCTTCACTGCACACTCGGCTATCTTACGTTATCGTTCACCTTACTTTAATAAAGAATTAACAAATACTCTTCCCAGCGATGATAATAATAATAAAATTATTACTAAACCAAATATTTCAACTCAAATATTTGAAATTATTCTCAAGTAAGCCTTATATAATTTATTATTATGCATTAATGGAGCATTTTGTATGATTCATAATAAGTTAAATAATTTGAATAATTTTATATAGCTATATCTACGGTGGTATTATTAACATTAAAAATGTGGATACCAGAACTATGTATGATTTGATGGTTGTTGCTAACGAGCTGGAGTTAGAAGAATTATCTGAGAAATTAGAAAATTATTTAATTGAATTCAAAGCTTCTTGGTTAAGAACTCATTTCACGTTTGTTTATCATTCAATTTTTAAACATAACAAATTTCAAATTTTAAAAAAGTTTTGTAATGATATTGTTGTAAAACACCCAAATATTATTTTTGGATCCGCAGAATTCACTTCGCTTCATGAATCTGCTATAGTGTCAATTTTAAAACGTGATGACCTGCAAATGCAAGAATCAGAAATTTGGGATTACGTGATTAAGTGGGGAACTGCACAGAATCCCACTTTACCCGAGAAATTGGAAAAATGGTCTAACGAAGACTTTATTACTTTAAAAATGATTTTACAACAATGCTTACCACTTGTTCGTTACTTTCACATTTCAAATTCAAATTTTATGTTTAAAATTAAGCCATATAAGAAAATTCTTGATAAACAAATATGGAATGATTTGAAATCACATCTTATACTTCCAGATCACCCAGTTGAATCCATCATCCTTCCACCAAGATTGGTTTTAAAGCAAGAATTACCAGCAAGAATAATCAAACTATTTTCAACTATAATTAATGAAGAGCATACAACAATGATTTCATCATGGATTGATTATCGACGAAAAACAAGCCATTTTTTTAAAAATAATCCTTATGAATTTCAATTACTTCTTCGAGGAAGTAAAGATGGATTTGCTCCAAGAACTTTTTGGGATATTTGCGATGGGCATGCTAATACAATTGTGGTCACTAAAGTTAAAGGAGCGGACGAAATTATTGGTGGATTTAATCCCTTAGCTTGGGATAAAACAAAAAATGCCTATATGGGAAATAAGAGTTTTATTTTTTCATTTAAGGATGGTAATATCCAAAATTCAATTCTTAGTAGAGTCAAAAATAAATATATGGCTTTATCGTATCCTTCAAAGAAAGATAAATATGGTTCATATTTTGGATGTGGTGAATTCATGATGAAATCCAATGTATCCGATTTTACTCAAGATAAGCTAAATCAGTGTTGTAGTCCTTTATATTATGAAAAATTATTAGAACTGTTGTTGATAAGTTTTCTATTATAGATTATGAAGTATTTAAAGTTGTTAAAAAATCTATCTAAAATTTAATTTTTTTTTACTTGGTTTAAATTATTATTTGTGCATTGTAAATTAATTGATATAATAAATAATTGCTCAGAAATAAATTAATATATTAAAATATTTATTATTAATTTTTGAAAGTTCTAAAATTATAATACAATAGCTGTAGTTTTTCCATGTCTTTTAAATATATCTAGTGTTAAGTAGTTTATAAAACTACAAAAAATATTTAGTGATTTAAAAATCGGACATGTTAATTTAGATGTAACTAGAAAAAAATATAATATTATAATATGAAAGAATAATATTTAGAAGATCTTTTCAAAATCTTAGGTTTTGAATAATTGAGAAATCCACTTGTATAATCTTCTTCTGGGAGTAGTTGCTTAGCATTTTCAATAGAATTGTTAATTTCGCTAATATTTTTATAATTAACTTCATGACATGATTAAGGTCAGATTTCTCTCTCTTATTCTAAAATATAATAATATTTTCTAGCGGACTCAGTTTACTAATATATGTGTATTTATCTTCCAATAATTTTTTCCAAAGTCTTACACTACTTTCAGGATAGAAACTTTCGTATAATTTAATTTAATATAAATAGTTTAATTTTAGTTATGCGTATTGAAAACATAATTTAATTAATTTAAAATTAATATTTCAGATATATTGATATACATTAAATAAATAATAATTTATTTTATTTATGAGCGCAGTCTTGTAATTTTTTATTAAGTAAAATAATTCTCAAAACAAGTGTAATGATGATTCATATATTTCTAAAAATAAAATAAAAAAACTTTAGATAGATTTTTTAACAATTTTAAATACTTCATAATCTAAAATAGAAAATCCATCTTTAGTTGCTCTGACAGGTCTTTTATAATAACTATTATTTTTATAATAATGACAGCACTGATTTAGCTTATCTTGAGTAAAATCGGATACATCCGATTTCATCATGAATTCATTGTTTCCAAATTTTGGACCATATTTATCTTTATTTAAAGAATACCTTAAAGCATTCTTTGCTACCTTAACTCTACTAAGAATTGAATTTTTAATATTCTCATCTTTAAATGAAAATATAAAACTCTTATTTGTTTTCATCCACTCCTCTTTTGTTTGATCCCAAGCTAAGGGATTAAATCCACCAATAATTTCGTCCGTTCCTTCAACTTTAACAATCACAATCGTATTCTTATGCCCATCGCAAATATCCCAAAAGGTTCTTGGAGCAAATCCATCTTTACTTCCACGAAGAAGTAATTGAAATTCATAAGGATTATTTTTTAAAAAATAGCTTGTTTTTCGTCGATAATCAATCCATGATGAAATTATTGATGCATGTTCATCATTGATTATAGTTGAAAATGATTCGATTACTCTTGCTGGCAATTCTTGTTTTAAAATTAATCTTGGTGGAAGGATAATGGAATTTATTGGTCGACCTGGAAAAATATGATGTTGCTTCAAATCATTCCATAACTGTTTATCAAGAATTTTCTTATATGGTTCAATTTTATTCATAACATCAAAATTTGAAATGTGAAAGTAACGAAAAAGTGGTAATAGTTGTCGTAAAGTTTTTTTTAAAGTATTAAAGTTTTTGTGAGACCATTCTCCTAATTTTTCGGGTAAGGTAGGATTCTGTGCAGTTCCCCACTTAATTACATAATCCCAAAGATCTATTTCTTTCATCCATAAATCATCACGTTTTAAAGTTGACACCAAAGCAGATTCATGAAGAGAAGTGAATTCTGCGGATTCAAAAATAATTTTTGGATGGTTTAAAATAATATCATTACAGAAGTTTTCTAAATTCTTAAATTTGTTATATTTAAAAGTTGACTGACAAACAAAGATGAAATGAATTTTTAACCAAGGAGCCATGGAATCAACAAGATGATTTTCTAATTTCTCGGATAATTCTTCAAACTCTAGCTCGTTAGCAACAATCATAAAATCGTACAAAGTTCTAGTATCCACATTTTTAGTGTCGATAATTCCGCCATAGATATACCTATACAAAATTATTCAAAATGTAAATCACACAAAAATACTCTATTAATGAATAATAGTTAAATTATGTAAAGGCTTACTTGAGAATATTTTCGAATATTTGAGCAGAAATATTTGGATTCGTAATAATTTTATTATTATTATCATCAATGGGTACAGCATTTGTTAATACTTTATTAAAGTATGATGAACGATAACATAAGATATCCGAATGTGCAGTGAAGGTTTTTTTATCTTGTTCTGGACCAACTTCGAAAATAACGTTATATTTTTCTTTAATATTAAGAAATTCTGAAAAGTCTTCGTCAAAAAATTTTAATATCATTTTTTTTTGTTATTTTAGAAGGGTTTGGGAAAACTTAATTATTTTGAATGAATGTAAACAAAAAAAAATATATATTTATCGCTCACGTGATAAAGTATTAAATCAAGATCTGATCACCATAAATTAAAAAGAAAATTAAATAAATAGAAATGTTTATACATTGATAGAAAAAAAAAATACAATTAATTTAATAATAAAAACTACAATATATTCGATCACTTCTATAGTTCTACCACCTCCAAGTAACACTTCTTCCTCTTCATACTCATCTCTTTCTTCGCCATCATCACCTAAATACTTATTACCACTTAAACGACACCCTAATAAAAGAATAAACAAATAATAATCCTGCTACTGCTAAAAATACCCATTGAACATAATATAATATAATTCCAAAGAATGGAGTGTTTATCATTATTTGATGAAGAAATGTGTGGGTGTACAGATGTCTAGCGTGATATATATAACAGAACATATAATGTAATATAATTAATAGATTATTAATATATACGATAAATATGTATTAATTGGGAATAATCTTTACAATCCCGGATATCATCATTGGTAAGATTGCACTGAATAACATATTGAATAACATATTAAATAACGTATTAATTAAAATATTAATAATAAAATATTAATTAAAAAAATATTAATAAATATTAATTAAAAAATATTATTAAAAAAATATTAATTAAAATATTAATTAAAATATTAATAAAATATACTAATAAATTTACATTAATAAAATATATAAAACATATTAACATATTTCTGACTTCCGAATTGAGCATACTGAGGAGTGACCACCATAGTCAAAGTATAATCCAAAGCCAGTAAACTTAACATTAGTCAAATAATATCCTTGAGGTGGAGCAGCTTGACGACGTATTTTGAATAAAGTGATCTATAAAAATCTCATGCCATTGAGATCACACCAATGATGGTATTACTGAAGAAATAAAGAATTAATAAAACGGCGAAGAAGTAATCTTTTGATAAATTAAAGGAACATATATTAATATGTATAATGTAAAATGTAAAGTAAATTCATAAATATTTATAAAAAATAATCAAATATAAATATTACTTTTTATAAAAATATAATTTAAAGGATTAAATTTATCTGGATGCAGAATAATATACCCACATTCTCTTCCACAAAACGAATTCTTTAATTTATCAATACTACAAAAAAAAATTAGATAAATATTCAAAAGTCAGACAACCGCAATAGACTGACACAAAATAATAGTAATACTGTAAATTTACCAAGTCAAAAACATTGAAAGTATTAACACAATTGAACATAATGCCACCAATAACGTAATAATATGATATCATCATTATTTCATTTATGTGTGATAAATTTAATAAATGTATATGTAAACAATAAACCTATTTCAAACGGTCTAAAAGTAAGTAAAATTTTTGTCCCATATATAATGTATCCCAGTTTTAGGTACATCAAATTCTCTCAATATACGTTTTAAAATTCTCGACAAAATAATAAAACAATTATTATTATTATTGTTATTACTATAATATAAAACATAATAAAATATTCGCTAAACAAACCTTTCTTCGGTTCGTAACTTTTCCAATTGTTTCGTATCAACCTTTGACATCACATTATTACTAGCATTACTTTGCTTTCTTATTTTTTTCGGAGTACTATCACTTTTAAATTTTCTCGTCCAACTATTAATTTTATTGGAAGTAATGAAAGTCCTGTTGCTGGTGCCTTTTACATAGAATAAATAACATTAAATTGTATTGCAGTATTAGATAATTTAATCCTTACGGTGTAGGTTATAAATGCTGTCATTCCCAAGACCATAAGAACTTTTATAACGAATAGAATACATTTTTCTCCGACTGAAATATCTATGAGAAGTTTAAAAAAAATAATATTAAAGGGATACTGGAGTTAGGTAAATATTTTTTTGTGTCACTGATATATTATTACAACTTTTTAAAGAAGGTTATGAAAAATAAATAGTTACCATAACCATACTACTTCGAATGTGGTCCTTTTCTAAATTTATATTGATGCCGCTTCGTGGTTTGATAGTCTTCCATTTTACGAGATGATTTTAAGCATTATAAATATCTACATTCTGTAACACTTTAAAGATTTATATCCGTTTTAATAATCCTAATTACAATGCAATGCCAATACTTTAAGTATAATTTATGCTAATCCTTATGTTAGTATTTCCTTTTTGAATTTGGGCGTGAAGTCAAACGTGTATCGTCCAAAATTAGAAACAATAAATGAACAAGAATTTGCATTTAATAAAAACCTTAATATCCAAAATTTCAAGAAATCTTAATTCTAAAAAAAAAGTTAATTTAAAAAAAAAATGAAATTCAAATTTTTAGAAAAGTTATCTCAAGACTTTTCAGAACTTCTTAATGATAAGGAAGAATATAATGTTATTATTGAAGTTGGTCAAGAACAAAATAAAAAAAACTTCACTGCACACTCAGCTATCTTACGTTATCGTTCTTACTTTAATAAAGAATTAATAAATACTGTTCCCAATGACGATAACAATAAAATTATTACTAAACCAAATATTTCTACTCAAATATTCGAGATTATTCTCAAGTAAGCCTTTATATAATTTAATTATTATATTGATAGAGTATTTTATATTAATATTAAGTTGAATAATTTGAATAATTTTACATAGCTATATCTACGGCGGAATTATTGACACTAAAAATGTTGATACCAGAACTATATATAATTTGATGGTTGATGCTAACGAGCTGGAGCTTGAAGAATTATCTGAGAAATTAGAAAATTATCTCATTAAATCCAAAGCTTCTTGGTTAAGAACTCATTTTACTTTGTTTATCATTCAATTTTTAAACATAACAAATTTCAAAATTTAGAAAAATTTTGTAATGATATTATTGTAAAACATCCAAGTATTATTTTTGAATCCACAGAATTTACTTCGTTTCATGAATCTGTTTTAATGTCAATTTTAAAACGTGATGACCTACAAATGCAAGAATCAGAAATTTGGGATTATGTAATTAAGTGGGGAACTGCACAGAATCCTACTTTACCCGGGAAATTGGAAAATGGTCTGATGAAAACTTTATGGCTTTAAAAACAACTCTACAACAATGCTTACCACTTATTCGTTATTTTCATATTTCAAATTCAAATGTTATGTTTAAAATTAAGCCATATAAGAAAATTCTTGATAAACAAATATGGAATGATTTGAAATCACATCTTATACTTCCAGATCACCCAGTAGAATCCATTATCCTTCCACCAAGATTGGTTTTAAAACAAGAATTACCAGCAAGAATAAACGAATTATTTTCAAATATCATTAATGAAGAGCATACAGCAATGATTTCATCATGGATTGATAATCGACCAAAAATATTTTATTCAAATTATTCTTCAAGAAATAATCCATATGAATTTCAATTAATTCTCCGAGGAAGTAAAGATGGATTTACTCCAAGAACTTTTTGGGATATTTGCGATGGGCATGCTAATACAATTGTGGTCACTAAAGTTAAAGGAACGCACGAAATTATTGGTGGATTTAATCCATTAGCTTGGGATAAAACAAAAATTGGTTGGATGGAAACAAATAAGAGTTATATTTTTTCATTTAAAGATGGCAATATCCAAAATTCGATTCTTAGTAGAGTCAAAAATAAATTTCTTGCTTTATGGTATCATCCAGACAAAGATAAATATGGTTCATATTTTGGATGTGTTGAATTCGCGATGAAAGCTGATTCTGATTTTACTCGAGATAAGAAAAATTGGTGTAAAAATGCTCGTTTTTATGAAAAATCTATCAGAACAACTCAAGATGGATTTTCAATTATAGATTATGAAGTATTTAAAGTTGTTAAAAAATCGATCTAAAATTTTATTTTTTACTTGGTTTGAATTATTATCTTTATAATTAGAGAATTATAATTGTGCATTGTAAATTAATTAATATAATAAAAGAATTGTTTATAAATAAATTTAATTTATTAAAATATTTATTATTATTTTTCGAAAAGTTCTATTATTATAGTACCAATTGCTGTAGTTTTAAACCATGTCTCTTTTATTTAATAATGTTATACCTAGTATTAAGTAGTTTATAAAACTACAATAAAAAATATAAAATAATTAAAAAAATATTTAGAAATTTAAAATTCGAGCATGTTAATTTAATAAAGATATAAATAAATTAGCATTGTTCATTATAAAAAATAATATTTAAATTAGAAGTCCTTTTCAAAATCTTAGATTATAAATAATTGAGAAGTCTAATTGTTATAATCTTCTTATCTTGGGAGTAGTTGTTTGGCATTTTCACATTTTTATAATTAACTTCATGACATGATTAAAGTCAGATTTCTCTCTTATATTCTAAAATAATTACTAGCGGACTAAGTTTACTAATATATGTGCATTTATCTTCCAATAATTTTTTCCAAAGTCTTATACTATTTTCTGGATGGAAACTTTCATATATTGATTTTAATTTAATATAATGGTTAAATTTTAGTCATATTAAAAGCATAATTTAATTAATTTAAAATTAATATATATTTCAGAAAAATTATATACATTAAATAAATAATAATAATTCTTAAAACAAATGTAATGATTCATATATCTTAAAATATAAAACAAGTAAAAAACTTTAGATAGATTTTTTAACAACTTTAAATACTTCATAATCTATAATAGAAAATCCATCTTTAGTTGATCTAATAGGTCTTTCATAATAACTATTTTGATGATGACAACACTGATTTAGCTGATCTCGAGTAAAATCAGATACATCGGATTTCATCATGAATTCATTGTTTCCAAATTTTGGACCATATTTATCTTTATTTAAAGAATACCTTAAAGCATTATTTGCTACCTTAACTCTACTAAGAATTGAATTTTTAATATTCTCATCTTTAAATGAAAATATAAAACTCTTATTTGTTTTCATCCACTCCTCTTTTGTTTGATCCCAAGCTAAGGGATTAAATCCACCAATAATTTCGTCCGTTCCTTCAACTTTAACAATCACAATTGTATTATCATGACCATCGCAAATACCCCAGAAAGTTCTTGGAGAAAATCCATCTTTACTTCCTCGGAGAATTAATTGAAATTCATAAGGATTTTTTGTTAAAGAATAGGTTGTACGTCGGTTATCAATCCATGATGAAATCTTTGAAGCATGTTCTTCATTGATTATAGTTGAAAATAATTCGATTACTCTTGCTGCTGCTGGTAATTCTTGTTTTATTAAAACCGATCTTGGTGGAAGGATAA
Organism: Diversispora eburnea; assembly: GCA_910592015.1. Classification (NCBI taxonomy): domain Eukaryota; kingdom Fungi; phylum Glomeromycota; class Glomeromycetes; order Diversisporales; family Diversisporaceae; genus Diversispora; species Diversispora eburnea. The sequence goes on along the minus strand of CAJVPK010000363.1, from coordinate 20,682 downwards.
TGGATTTTATTGGTCGATTTGGAAGTATAAGGTGTTGCTTCAAATCATTCCATAACTGTTTATCAAGAATTTTCTTATATGGCTTTATTTTAAACATGACATCTAAATTTGAAATATGAAAATAACGAATAAGTGGTAAGCATTGTTGTAGAGTTGTTTTTAAAGCCATAAAGTTTTCGTCAGACCATTTTTCCAATTTCCCGGGTAAAGTAGAATTCTGTGCCGTTCCCCACTTAATTACATAATCCCAAATTTCTGATTCTTGCATCTGTAGGTCATCACGTTTTAAAATTGACACTAAAACAGATTCATGAAAAGAAGTGAATTCTGTGGATTCAAAAATAATACTTGGATGTTTTACAATAATATCATTACAAAATTTTTCTAAATTTTGAAATTTGTTAGCTTGATAAGTTGAATGGCAAACAAAGACGAAATGAATTTTTAACCAAGAAGCCTTGGATTCAATGAGATGATTTTCCAATTTCTCGGATAATCCCTCAAACTTCAGATCATTTGCGACAATCATCAAATCGTACAAAGTTTTGACATCTAAATTTTTAGTGTCAATAATTCCTCCATAGATATACCTACGATATATAAATTATTCAAATTATTTAACTAAATGTATATGTTCTATTAATGTGTTATAATTAAATTGTGTAAAGGCTTACTTGAGAATAATTTCGAATATTTGAGTAGAAATATTTGGAATCGTAATAATTTTATTATTATCCTCATCACTGGGAACAGTATTTGTTAATGCTTTATTAAAGTATGATGAACGATAACGTAAGATAGTCGAGTGTGCAGTGAAGGTTTTTTTATCTTGTTCTTGGCCAACTTCAATAATGACATTATATTCTTCTTTATCATTAAGAAGTTCTGATATGTCTTGAGATAACTCATCAAATAATTTTAATGTCATTTTTTATAAAATAAATTAAAATTTCTTTTTGTTATTTTAGAAGGGTTTGGGAAAACTTAATTATTGAATGATATGTATTAGATTGTTTTGAATAGTAATAGGATCCGGTCAAAATTTATCCGGATAGATACTTTGGTAAACGGATGTTTTTTCCGAATAAACGGATATCCTCGGATATCCGTTTCCGTTCAACTATAAATTGCTATTTGGAAATAATTTTTATGATTGTTGCCACATATGAAACATTTTGTTTTAATATGTGAATGTCAAAAATAGTACTAAGTAATCTTAAAGAAAAAAATGAATAGCGTTTATATTAAAATAACAGACTTATATCATCAAAATTAAGAGAGCCACTAGCGGTTAAATTTCGAACGGGTAAAAACATTTTAAATGACAATTGTTCGGTCAATTTTGAATATATACACCTATCTTTTAAATATATAATACGCAATTAATTCTAAACTTTGAAGTTACTTAGTACCATTTTCGATATTCACTAACAATATAAGAAGTCTAATATGTAGCAACGGTCGGCGATTTTGTTATAATTACATGTAATAATTATAACTAAATTACAAAATCGATCGTTGCTACATATAAAACTTATTTTGCTAGTGAATGTCAAAAATGGTACTAAGTAACTTCAAAGTTTAGAATTAATGGTAAATTGACCGAACAATTGTCATTTAAAATATTTTCAAAATTCAACCGTTAATATTTCTCTCAATATTGATGATACAGGTCTGTTCTTTTAATATAATACGTAAAATATTCTTATCTTTAAGGTTACTTAGTACTGCTTTTGATATTTACTTATTAAATTAAAATATTTTATATGTAGCAATCATCGATGATTATTTCTGATTCTTATTTTGTTACAAAAAAATTAAAATTATATCGCGCGAAATATTTATTTTATCCACGGATATATATACGGATAAGTACGATAACCACGAATATCTTCGGATATCCGCGGATATATTCGAATAATTAATTACGGATATCTGTATCCTCACGAATATCCGTTCACCGATAAACGGATATCCGGATCCCACCACTAATTTATGATGACTAAATTAAATAAATTATTATAGTTTTTATTGTATTAAACAAAAGAAACAAAAGAAAATTGATAAATGATAAAATTTATGAATAAAAATCAAAATAAATAAAAATATGTATACATTGATAGAAAAAAATACAATTAATTTACAACTAATTAATAATAATAAAAAATAAAAAAGATATTTAATATATTATTCAATCACTTCTATACTTCTACCACCTCCAAGTAACGCTTCTTCTTCCCCTTCATCATACTCATCTCTTTCATCGCCATCATCACTTAAATAATACTTATTACCACCTAACGACATCCTAATAACAGAATAAATAAATGATAATCCTGCTACTGCTAAAAATACCCATTGGGCGTAATATAATATAATTCCAAAGAATGGAGTGTTCATCATTATTTGATGAAGAAATGTGGAAATTACTGTTGGTGTACAGATGTCTAATGTAATATAAATAAAAGAACAAATAAATACAGATAATGCAATATAATTAATAGATATATATAAATATGTAATTAATAGATCGATATATAATATTTAAACTTACCAGTTGGAGCGGTAACATCACAGGGAATAATTAATTGAGGATAATCTGTACAATCCCGAATATCGTCATGAGTAAGATTACACTGAAGAACGTATTAAATAACGTATTAATTAAAATTTTAATTTAAAACATTAATAAAATATTAAAAAAAAATATTAATTAAAAAAATATTAATTAAAATATTAATAAATTATTAATAAAATATTAAAAAAAAATATTAATTAAAAAAATATTAATTAAAATATTAACAAATTATTAATTAAAATATTAATAAAATATTAAAAAATTATTAATTAAATTATTAATTAAAATATTAATAAAATATTAATAAAATATTAATAAATTATTAATAAATTATTAAATATACTAATAAATCTACAAATCAAGTAAATAAATAAAATAGACAAATATATAAAACATATTACTAACATATTTTTGACTTCCGAATTGAGCATACTGAGGAGTAACCACCATAGTCAAAGTATAATTCAAAGCCAATAAACTTAACATTAGTAAACTAGCGGCAAATAATAATCCTTGAGGTGGAGTAGCTTGACGACGTATTTTGAATAAAGTGATCCATAAAAATCTTATGCCTATTGAGATTACACCAATTATGGTACTACTGAAGAAATAAAGAATTAATAAAACAGCGAAGAAGTAATCTATTGGGAAGAACTGTAAATCAAAGGAACATATGTTAATATGTGTAACGTATACGTGAAGTAAAATTCATAAATAATTATAATAAATATACGAATATATAAAAATATTACTTTTGATAAATAAACGAAAATATAATTTAAAGGATTAAATTTATCTGGATGCATAATAATATATCCACATTCTCTTCCACAAATCGAATTCTTAATTTTGTCAATGCTACAAAAAAAAAAAAAAAAAAAAAAAAAAAAAAAATTAAATAAATGTCAAAATTCAGACAACTACCTCGGTCAGAAATGAAATAATAATAATCAACTTACCAAGTCAAAAACATCGAAAGTATTAACACAATTGTTAAAATTAACAATATAACGCCACCTATAAACTATAATAACATAATAATATGATATCATTATTATTTTTATACTTAATATAAATATGTATGATAAATATAATAAATGTATATATGAACAATAAACTTACTTCAAACGGTCTAAGAATAAGTAAAATCTTGTCCCATATATACCGTAATCCAGTTTTAGGTACATCAAATTCTCTCAATGTACGTTTTAAAATTCTAAACAAAATATTAAAACAATTATTATTATTATTACTATAATATAAAACGGAAGACGTAAATTATAAAAATATTCATAAAAAAACCTTTCTTCAGTTCGTAACTTTTCCAATTGTTTCGTATCAACTCTTGACATCATATTACTATTAACATTACTATATTTAGCTCTAATAACTCGTTGCTTTTCTTGATTAATTTTTAACAGATCATCAATTTTTTTCTGAGTACTATCACTTTTAAATTTTCTCATTCCGACTATTAATTTTACGGGAAGTAATGAAAGTCCTGGTGCCTTTTATATTCAGAATAAAAAAAAAATAATATTAAATTAATTTATAATTGTATTAAATAACTTTATTAGATAATTTAATCCTTACAGTGTAGGTTATAGATACTGTCATTCCCAAAACCATAAGAACTGCCATAACGAATGAAATACTTCTTTCTCCGACTGAAATATATAAGTGAGAAAATAAATAAATATTAATCCGATTTTAAATATTGTGTAATTATTGTGTAATTATTATAAAAAAAATTTTTTAATCTTAACTGCTTCCAGATAAAAGCTTTTTAAAGTAATCCAAATCAATGGGAATTTTTTCTTGCGGTTGTATTAAAATTCCAAAGATCAAACAAATAAATATAAATGCGATAAAGAATATTGTGTATTTTAATGCTCCCATGAATCTCTAATTAATATATATATATATATATATATATTAATTTATAAATAATATTTATATTTTATAGATTAATTAAAAATAATTAATAATTGATATAATTAATTATTATTTAAAATTTAAATTAAACCTGCTGTGTAGTTTCATCTTCTTCAAGTTCTTCAAAATAAAAATATGCAAAAGGAATTAAAGTTCCACAAAATATTGCAATCAATCCATACATTGCTATATAAATTAATAAAATATTTAAAAAATAATTAATTAAATAAATTAATCAAATAATATTTAATCATAGAATAATAATAATAATAATAATAATAATAATAATTGATTTACCATAATAAACAGATTTGATTTCTCCCACAATACTTTCCACCACATCCTTGGTAGCCCAAGAATGTTTTAATCCAGTTTCTGAATTAGTTGTGGATGATACCAAAAATATATCTACCGGAAATAATGCTATGGTACTTAAACATAAAGTTAAAGCACCAATGGTAACTACGGTAGCCAAAAGTTCACTATCTCGTTTATCTTGATAATATTTTGTAAATATTATACTAAAAATGAATAGGAGCTATTTTCGGATTTTTAAAAATTTAAATTTAATAAATATTGATTTATTAGATAATTAAATTAAAAATAATAATAATTATTATTATTATTGTCAATTTATCAATTTATGAGAATATAAAATAACATACACCAATAATTGTAACATATGTAATCCAAGCACTCGCAACTAACACTTCCATAATTATTATAAATATATTGAATATTAAAAAAAACGAACAAAAAAAAAAAAGGCGTACGATATGAAAATTACGAGGGGAAAAAAATTTGAATTTTTATAACGAACGAATTAGGTGTTACTGCGCAATGAATTACATCGAATCGCGTCACGCGCTCTATAACCACCAATAGAAATAATTAAAAATAGTTAAAAAACTTTTTGATCATTTCATCATCGATTCCAAAAATATAAAAAATTATGTAATCATGTTTAAAAATAAACTTTCTAAAATACCAAAACATCAAATACACGATCCATATCCCTATAATGCCTTTTTTGAAGTCGGTATTTTCGTATTGATCATTGTAATTTTCTTTTCTACACACGATTGGTCAACACTTTTTAATACTAAAATGAGAAAGACTTTTCCTAAGGTAAAATATCAAAATGTTAAAATGTTGTGGTTTGGTGATGGTGATGGATCCTATTGTATATGTCGCGTTTCGGTAACTTTAAATAATTATAATAATTATAGAATAAATAATTATAATAATTATAGAAAAAATAATAATAATATAATGATAATATTCTAGATCACAGGAAAAGATAATATGTCGCGTCAATTCATTTATCCCAATCATTGGAAAAGTGGAGCTCTTTCTGTGTCACAACTGGTAAAATTTATTTTTTTTATTAAAAAAAAAATTTTTATTAAATTTCATTTTAAATTATTTAAATAATAAATACGTTAATTTATTTAATAATTATATAAAATAATTTAATTAATTAAGTATTATATTTTATAATTTAAAAAGGTTGGTCAAAATTGGCAATCCAAACCAATAATTCCTACTTACGTCTTCGTTTATATATTGATCTATTCGAGTTTATTATATTTCCTTTCTACACAGTGGGGAGAACCAATAAAACAGTCGGAAAATTTTACGTGCAATATGATTAAGTAGTTTTAGGTAGTGGATAATAATAAATTTTAATCAAATAGATTTATTTTAAATAGAAAGTAGAATTTAAATAGTATTAATTGGAAATTCTTATTTAGTAGAAATTATTTGATGTTATTAAAATATTGTGATAATAAAATTTGTATTATTTCAATAATCTCAATCTCAAAGAATAATTAATCATTATATTTTTTATTATTTTTTATTATTATTTTTATTTCGTTTGTTTGATTTTAACGACGTGTGGCGTCATATACGAAGCGAGAATGATGTGATGTGATCATATATGACGTGAGAATAATACGCATACAGTATGAATGAATGAATCTTTCAAAACTTTTAATTAAGCTCAAAAAAAAAAATAAATAAAAATAAATCTTTATTATTTCATTATTTCAATTTTTCAAAGAGTTTTGGAGCAGCCTGATAATAAAGAAACAATAAATGAATAAATTAATTAATTAAATTAAATAAACATTAAATAAAAAAAGGTTAAAAAAAAATTACTTACACAATTATTCACACAATGTAAAAAATGGAATAATTCCTCAACACCTTTAAAATATTTAATAATTAATTAAATAAAATAATATTAAATAAAATAAAATAAAAAAATAAAAAATATAAAAATGAAATTAATTGAAAAATGAAAAAAAAAAGAAAGATTAAATAACTTACAATTTTCATGAGTTCCACCAGCTTCAACTCTTTCTGTACATTGTTCAAGATGATGTTTTAATGGTTTACAAGCTATAGAGTTACCACAGGCTATATATATATATATATATATATATATATTTAATTATATTAATAAAAATGATAATAATAATTCTATAATAAACAGTTCTTTTATTTTTCTTTTCTAAATACCTTCATCAATAGCTTCTTTAACATCCACAAGTTCTTCTGAACTTTCCTCCGTTGTTGCTGCTCCTCCCCCTCCTTCTGTCTCTCCTTCTTCCGTACCCTCAATTTTGGATTCAGCATGAACCACTGAAAATATTCTACTTTCTTTTTGGTGGTCTTCGGACTTTCTTTGAGACATTTATATTACAGAATTACAATTTACTTATTCTTTTTAAATTATCTTATTTATTTTAATTCTATTTTATTTATATTTATTTAACTATAATTCATCAATTCTTAATTATTGTTATCAAAATGCCGAAAAATTTAGACGAAAGAATCTTTACAGTGTCCAGATTATCGATGGTCATCAATTTATACATACAATTTTTAAAGTCACACCATTCAACTATTAAGCAGCCCGAAGGAAAATCCCACGGGCGCCATTGATATCTCTACCTCCAACACTTTAAACACTTTTCTCCCTTCTAATTTCCTATGAACCAACTGCGCGTTTTTGTTTCGGACTAAAATTACTCAATATTTTTTCCCTCCACAATAAATAAGAATATCACAAACAAATAAAGTTTTATATTCTCCCTTTTGTTGCAAATGATCTACATAAATTTTATTGTGATTTTAATAATTAAAAATCAAATTTATGTATCATTTATATAGAAATAAGAGTATAAAATTTCATTAATTTCAATTTTTAGAGTAAAAAATTTGAAACCTTTACAGTAAATACAAATTATTTTTAGCTTTAAGTATAGTTATTAATTTTTTGATATTTACTTATAATAACAATCGATAATTATTTTTAAATTTAATTTTTTAATCGATAAGATATTTTGATCAAAAGTTATCATTTTCAAGTCAAGAATGTGAAGATTTTTGAATATGAACAATATTGTTATGCAATTAATTACGGAATTATGAATTTATATCACAATTCCATTTAAATATTAAAGACTTGTAAAAATAATTAAGGACACATATCTTCAATTGTGATGTGATGGAAGATAATAGCTTCATTAATTATATATAAAGAAATATAAATTAGTACTATTTACTTGTCAGTCTGTTTTAAGTCTTTCCTTAGGTTTTTTTCTAAGTCCTTTCTTGAAAACTCTCTTTAGATTTTTATATACAATAAACTTGCAATATCTCTTATCTATTTCTATTTATATCAAATTCAGAATGCAATAATATTTATATTATGACTTAATTATGACATTTGCAGATTGTTGACCAGATTTATGAATTATAGGATTATCACAATTAAGCAACTCTCCTTAATAATACATTAATTCTGGCAAGTATCTTTAATTTACACTAAGCAATATGAGGATGAACCAAAGTGTCATTGCAGGAACAACCACAGACAACACTTAGTCAACCCTTCTGAATATGTAATCCTCAAAGGTAGTCGTCTACGCGATAACACAATTTGAAATCACATGCAGTTATCACTAGCTAAATACATGATCCTAAATGACATTTCTTATTTCCTGATTAAATAAAAGAACGAAATCACTGAAAATTTCCTTGTTTGAGAAATAAAAAAAATTACAATAAACAAAGGTGATCTACATGTTATAAAAAAAATGTATCCCCGTTCGAGAGGTACGATGATTTCAATTTTTTCGATAGAAGATTCTTTGTTAAAATGGTTCGTGTTACATTCATACGGATGTAATTATTCATCATCAAATTATTCTTTATTAATTTCATTGGGGAGCTCGCTGTCGATTTTTTTTTTTTAGTTTTTCTTTCACGCATTCAGTTCAGTAGGAATTGCAATTTTTCAATTTTAGCGATGAAGATATTCATATGCCTCTTGTGGATGACCAATTTGAAATCTAAATGGCATGAATTCATCTATAACATTAATCTCAAAACTTCTTTTCTTCTTTGGGAGCTTTACCCAGGACAAGATAATATACCAAATTGAATATCCAGGCAAAAATCTCCATCCTTTGACAATCATTTAATACATTTAAAAAATTTCTGATAGGCATGACTAAGCATAGTGTTACCTATGGTACACACACAATCGATCACTGACCCATTTTTTCTTTATTATTTTCGTCTCTTAAAATGAAAAAAGTGAAATAGATCAAAAAAGAGTGGAGTTATGTTAGCGAAATAGATTTAAACAGATCAGTCAAAAAATTAATTGAATCGAAAAAATTCAATAGAAATATGAATTTTTTAAAAAAAAAATAATTATGATTTAATTTTAGAAATAATATTAATGTATGTTTTATCAACCAAGCATTTATTAGTAGTAATACTTATTGAAATTGAAAAAAAAATTTTAAATTTAGAAAAATAAATACTTATGAAGTAGTCATTATTATTATTATTATTAGCTGTTCCTTTTTCAAGAACGAACTTTGACAGTTTGCGACGGGTGAATGAATCGAAAATGCTATCTAAATGCTCGTGTAGTAGTTTATTTAAAATTATTCCTGTCAAAATACTTGATAAATGATGATAATAATATATATTAATATAAGTCATATTGTATTACCTTTATTTAAGGAAATCAAGTGATATGAATACATGTATATATATGTATATCGATTGCCAAAGAATAACCCGATAATTTGTATTTTAATTCATCCCCTGCTTTTTCTTCTGACCATTAAGCATTATCGTGTCATTTTTTTTTTATCTGAGAGTTAGAGTTTATATAAAGTTATTTAAAGTTTATTTTTGATTTTTTTTTTTTTTTTTTTTAAAAAAAAAACAATATGGTAAAAAGAAAAAATTAGAATTTTTTAAATTGATTTGTAATATATCGTTTTTTTTTTTTTTAAGTGAAAAAAAAAAACGGAAAAGTAATATTATTGATCTTACTTTTTTTTTTAACATTACCACAAATTTTATTACTATTATCATATACAGAATGCATTAAAGTCTGCTCAAAAAGAAAAAGTTAGACAGTTTATGGCGTTTACTAGTGCAAGGTAATAAAAATGAAATTTATCACTTTATATCGAATGTGTAATATATTCTTAATATTTTAATATAAATTCTTTAATAATTCTTTAATATTTTAATATAATTCTTTTAATAATTCCCAATTCTTTAACATTTTTAATTTAATTCTTTTAATTTTTTTAATAATATAATTCTTTTAAGTGAACGTATTTCTATCCGAAAACTCAAAGAATTCAATTGGAACGTTGAAGTAGCAGTTGATGCATTTTTTAACGATCAACCTAGTACTACTACCTGGAGATCATTTGGAGGAGGAGGTTTACAAGCAAATACTGATACTTATAAACTTAATCAAATTTTTATGAAATATAAGGGTTAGTTGGATTTATCAAATAATTTTTCTGTAATATAATAATAATAATAATATAATAATAATTATTAATACACAATATTATATATATATATGTATATTTAATATAGATAAAGATGAAGATGCGATTTTGGTGGATGGAATGGTTGAATATTGTAACGACTTACATGTGGCACCGGAAGATGTTGTTATGTTAGTTATTGCTTGGAATTTGGAATCGGATAAAATGTGTGAATTTAAACGTCAAGGATTTGTTAATGGATGGTCTAAATTAAGGTATCAATTATTATTATTATTATTATTATTATTATTATTATTATTGTTATTATTATTATTATTATTATCGTTCATTCTCGTTTGATTCTTATTATTCTTACTGATTTCTTCGTTTGATTCTTATTTATCCTTTACTTATTCTATTTATTTTTATTTTATGTTTATTGATTATTGAAGGTGTGATTCTATCGAAAAAATGCGTGCAGCAATACCTCGACTTCGACAGTCGATGAAGGATGATAACACTTTTAAAGAAATTTATCAATTCACTTTTAAATTTGGACTGAATGAAAATCAAAAATCTTTAAGTACGCTTTCTTAAATTCTCATGATTTATTAATCCAATTTACAAATTAAAATAATTAACTTTACGAATTTTAAAAAAATTTATTCAATTTTATAATTTAGGTCTTGACGTAGCAATAGAATTTTGGCGAATGTTATTAAATGATCGTTGGCCGCATCTTGATATATGGATAGATTTTGTAAAAGTTAGTGTTTATTATTAAAATAATAAAAAAAAAAATATTTCACATATTCTTTGGTAGATTAATATATATCATATAAATAAGGGTAAAAAGAAATAATTTTTTTTTTGTTAACTATATAGGAAAAACATGGCAAATCTATTTCCAAGGATACATGGAACTTGGTAAATAAGAATATATATTTTCATCTAATTGATTTTTTTTTTATAATTTCTTTTTGATTTTTTAATAATTATTTAGCTACTGGATTTTATAAAACAAATTAATTCTGAACTTTCTAATTATGACGCCGAAGGTAATAATAATGATAATAATAATAATAAATAAATAAATAAATAAATAAATAATGAATATATATTGTATTTACAAATTACAAATTACTCATTCATAATTTTTTTTAAACCATTTTTTAGGCGCTTGGCCAGTTCTTATTGATGAGGTATGACTATTTTAATGAATTTTCGTTATTCTCAAATTTTAAATTTTATTTGCACTCAAAATTAATTATTTACTTATATTTTTCTTTTTTCTTTTTATTTTTATTTATATATATATTTTTTAATATATTTTTATCTCATTTATTTGATTTTATTTTAATTTTATTTTTCAATTTATTTCAATTTATTTCAATTTATTTTTGCTTTTTTAATTTTTCAGTTTGTGGAATATTGCAGGGAAAAATTGCAATTACAAACATCATCATCCTAGAGAGAAAAGAAATATAAAAAAAGTTATCAAATCAATCATCGTCATTCATACATTTTGGTAGACAGACATTAATATAAGACAAAGAAAAAAAAAGGGGTTATCAATGATCAATTTGTTAGAGAAAGTATATATACAAATATATATAATAATAGTAGGATTTTCCTGATTCTCCTTAAAAAAGGTTAGAGAAATAAATAAATGCATATTAATTTCTTATCCTTTTTTATAATAATATTATTTTTTCATTCTTTCTTTTCTCCATCCATCTGTATAATTATTCCCTTTTTATTTATACATAATTATTTTTTTTTTCCTTTTTTCTTTTTATTTTTTTCTTTTGTATTCTTTTTTTTTTTTTTGTAGATATCATATTGTTATTAATATTGTTGTTGTTGTTTTGTTCTTTTTTAAATTTTTAAATTTGAATTTTTTTTCTCTCTCTCTGTGTGCGTGTTTGTGTGACCGTGTATTCTTACGTTGATGAATAATTGTTATGGGCAGATTAACTAACCGAATGCACAGATAAAAAATTCACCTCATTTCTACTTTTTCCTCCTCCTCTCTTCTTTTTCACTTTGGTGATCTCTTTAATTCTTTTATTCCTAAATATATATATATTCTCTATCCTCAATCAAACAAATAATTCTTTTATTTTTTTCTACTAATTAGTTGTGGCTGATGAGGCATTGTTTATACAAAATATATATATATACATATATATATATATATGAACAATTTATTTTATATAACAAGTTAATTTGGGAATAATATTGGTGGGGGATAATTATTTGATATTTAGGTGTTTTGCCTTTATAGTTTTAGAATATGGGATAGAAAAAAATCTTTCTATTCTTGGTTATCATAGATACAGTTGTTATTGTATTAATAGTTTATTTTATTAAAATTTTTTATGGACTTTTTTTGGAAGATAAATTAAACTTGATTATACTATTTATTAATTATGATTTTCGATTATCGAATTGATATCAGATATATGCAGTACGCATTTTGAATTGATACGCACGCACGAATTTATGGTATGGTATAGTCAATAAAATAATTAAAATAGGCATCCCCGGAGTCTGAAAAACATCAGATGTAATTCATTATTCCTAATTTAGTTATAAATTTCGTCGAATAGCAACGTAAACTCCGAAATCATAATACAAAAAGAAAACAAAACAGAATAACTTTCTTCGTTGAACGAAAAATGGCATTCCATATTCCAAAAATTATTATTCGGATGTAACGATGACGCATAAATAAAATAAAAAAATACTTGGTTACATTTTTTTATATTAACGTTTGTATCTTAAAATTACGTTTTTCTTTTTTTTTTTTTTTTTTTTTTTAAAAAAAAAAAAATGACATTTAAATTTTTAGAAACATTGTCTGAAGACTTTTCAGAACTTCTTAATGACGGCGAAGAATATAATGTTATTATTGAAGCTGATAAAGAACAAGATCAAAAAATCTTTACTGCACATTCAGCTATCTTACGTTATCGTTCACCTTACTTTAATAGAAAATTAGCAAATACTATTCCCAGTGACGATAATAATAAAATTATTACCGAACCAAATATTTCTGCTCATATATTCGAAATTATTCTCAAGTAAGCTTTTTTTTTATATATAATATAATATAATTTAATCATTTGAATATTTTTCGTGTAACGATATAATATTTATTATACAAATGAAATATATATATTGATATTTTAGGTATATTTATGGAGGAGTTATTGAAACAGAATTTATGAATACCAAAATCATGTTTAACTTGATGATTGCTGCTAATGAATTTGAGTTTGAGGAATTATCCAAAAAATTAGAAAATCATTTCGTTGATTCCAAAAATTCTTGGTTAAAATCTCATTTCGCCTTCGTTTATCATTCAATTTCTAAAAATAATAGATTTAGAAAATTAGAAAAATTTTGTAATGATATTATTGTAAAAAATCCAAGTACTATTTTTGAATCCACAGAATTCACATCTCTTCATGAATCTGCCTTAGTATCAATTTTAAGACGTGATGACTTACAAATTAAAGAATTGGAAATTTGGGATTACGTAATTAAATGGGGAGTTACACAGAATCCTAACCTACCCGGAAATTTGGAAGATTGGTCTGACGAAAACTTTGCCACTTTAAAAGCGACTCTACAACAATGCTTACCACTTATTCGTTACTTTCACATTTCAAAACCGGATGTTATGGATAAAATTAAACCATATAAAAAAATTCTTGAAAAACAGTTATGGAATGATTTGAAACAACATTTTATACTACCCGATCGACCAATATCTTCCGTTATCCTTCCACCAAGATTATCTTCACCTCAAGAACCGGAACCATTTCCAACGATCATTAATGAAGAACATACCACTATGTTTGCATGCTGGATTGATAATCAAGAAATTCGTTATTCTGCAGGAAATAATCCTTATGAATTTCAATTATTACTTCGAGGTAGTGAAGACGGATTTTCTCCAAGAACTTTTTGGAATATTTGTGATGGTCATGATAATACGATCGTGGTAATCACAGTTAACGGTACCGACGAAATTATTGGTGGGTTTAATCCTTTGGCTTGGGATAAATCAAAAAAGGGATGGGTGAAAACGAATAAAAGTTTCATATTTTCATTTCCCGATGGAAAGATCCAAAATTCAATCCTTAGTAGAGTTAAGAATAAAAGTTACGCTTTATCTTATCCCTCTGAAAAAGATAAATATGGTCCAATATTTGGATCCTACGAATTCACGATGAAATCAGATATATATAATTTTGCTCAGGATAAACAAAATCGGTGTGATAGTGCATATCGTTATGAAAAATCGATTAGAACAACTAGTGAAAGATTTTCGATTATAGATTATGAAGTATTTAAAGTTATTAGAAAATCCGGATAAAGTTTTTTATTTTTATTTTTATTTTTATTTTTATTTTACTGGTTTTATAATTAGAAATATCATTAAAACATTTATCTTGAAAAATTATTTAAATTATTTATTTTATTTATCTATAAATTAATTAATTAAATTATTTTTAATATTATTATAAAATTATTATTTACTAATATTATATTATTAAATATCGAGAAAGTAATAATATAAGACTTTAAGAAAATTATTGGAAGAGAGAAATATATTGTTGAGAACGTTAGAAAGTATTATTATATTTTTAGAATATGAGATAGAAAAATTTTATCTAATCTCTATTATTGTTATATAGATACAATTTGATACAATTAATAAAAAATATTAAACAAATTAACAATTCAGATTAAAAAGAAATGTTTTAAAGTTACTACTCCACTTAATTATAAAACACATCCAAAAGTAATTTCGACTATTAAACTTTATGGCATAAAGCTCACCAGTGATGATTGTCACCACCAGGCAAAATTACTGATCAAACTCTAACCCTAACTTTGCCCATGTAAATTAAAAAATTATCCTTCACTTAAATTACACGTGCCTGATTTTTTACTTTAGTATTGACCTAAAAAACCGAAATCCTGTCCAACGTGCGTAAGCATTAAATAAAAAAAACTTCTTTATATTAATGTTTGTATCCCAAACCTTTCTAAAATTACGATAAAGTTTTTTTTTTTTTAAAAAAAAAAAAGAAATGACATTTAAATTTTTAGAAAAGTTGTCTCAAGACTTTTCAGAACTTCTTAATGATAAAGAAGAACACAATGTTATTTTTGAAGTTGATAAAGAGGAAAATAAAAAAACCTTCACTGCACACTCGACTGTCTTGCGTTATCGTTCATCATACTTTAATAAAGTATTAACAAATACTGTTCCTAGTGATGATAATAATAAAATTATTACGAATCCAAATATTTCTGCTCAAATATTCGAAATTATCCTCAAGTAAGCCTTTACACAATTTAACTATTATTCATTAATAGAGTATTTTTTTTGTTCGTTATATAATATGAAATATTAAGTTGAATGATTTGAATAACTCTTTATAGATACATTTATGGCGGAATTGTTTATATAGAAAATATGGATACGAGAATTATTTACGATTTGATCGTTGTTGCTAACGAGCTGGAGTTTGAAGAATTATCCGAGAAATTAGAAAATTATTTAATTGAATTCAAAGCTTCTTGGTTAAGAACTCATTTCACATTTGTTTATCATTCAATTTTTAAACATAACAAATTTCAATTTTTAAAAAAGTTTTGTAATGATATTATTGTAAAGCATCCAAGTATTATTTTTAAATCTACAGAATTCATTTCTCTTCATGAATCTGCTTTAGTTTCAATTTTAAAACGTGATGACCTGCAAATGCAAGAATCAGAAATTTGGGATTACGTGATTAAGTGGGGAACTGCACAGAATCCCACTTTACCCGAGAAATTGGAAGAATGGTCTGAAGAAAACTTTATGACTTTAAAAATAACTCTACAACAATGCTTACCACTTATTCGTTATTTTCACATTTCAAATTCAGACGCTATGTCTAAAATTCAGCCATATAAGGAAATTCTTGGTAACCAATTATGGAATGATTTGAAATCTCATCTTATAATTCCAGACCACCCAGTAGAATCCATTATCCTTCCACCAAGATTGGTTTTAAAACAAGAATTACCAGAAAGAGTAAATGAACCATTTTCAATTATTATCAATGAAGAACATGCAGCAATGATTTCATCATGGATTGATAATCGACCAAAAATATTTTATTCAAATTATTCTTCAAGAAATAATCCATATGAATTTCAATTAATTCTTCGAGGAAGTAAACATGGATTTTCTCCAAGAACTTTTTGGGATATTTGTAATGGGCATGCTAATACATTTGTGGTCACTAAAGTTGAAGGAACCAATGAAATTATCGGTGGGTTTAATCCCTTGGCTTGGGATAAAACAAAAAATGGTTGGTTAAAAACAAATAAGAGTTTTATATTCTCATTTAAAGATGGTAATACTGAAAATTCATTTCTTAGTAGAGTTAAGAATATGAATAATGCTTTAAGGTATTCTTTAAATAAAGATAATTGTGGTCCATATTTTGGAGGTGGGGAATTCATGATGAGCTCAGATGTATCTGATTTTACTCGAGATAAGAAAAATCAGTGCTATGGTTCTTGTTTTTATGAAAATTCTATTAGAGCAACTAATGATAGATTTTCTATTATTGATTATGAAGTAATTAAAGTTGTTAGAAAACCTATCTAAGTTTTTTTTACTTGTTTTATAATTTGGAAGTATATACATTTGTTTTCGAGATTGTTTTATTTAATGAAGAATTACTAGACATTAAAAATTATTTATTTATTTTAATATAAAATACAGTCAAGTTTATTTATTTATATATCTGAAATATTAATTAAATCATGTTTTTTAACATTATTATAAGGTTGTGACTATTATATTAAATATTTTAAATATGAGAAATTTATATCAAGAAAGTGGTATAAGACTTTGGGAATAATTATTGGAAGATATATGTTTTTTATATTTTTAGTTATGCGGTTTTGTATATGCTGAGCACGTTAGAAAATATTATTTTAGAATATGAGATAATTAAACCATTTAGATTTCTCAATTATTCAAGTCATTCGAAAATCTAAGGATAATGAAAATTTTGAAAAAAAACTTCGAAGAATTAACGAAATCTACTTTAAAAATATTGATTTTATTCATTCTAATATATTATATATTTTTTTTTATAATTTAAAAATATTATCCCATATTTAATATTGTAGCGGTCTGCGCAGAACAATATGGAAAGTTACGCAAATCAGTCTCAATAAGTTTAGGATAATCACACGATAATTCAATGTATCGCTAACACACTTCTCTTGTGCACAATATCACGAAACACAATAAGATCAGGCAATCAGTCGATCTAAACCTGCTTATTAACACTTTCAAACAATGCAATTACGTGTATTATCTGAAGGTACGATGAGCAAGTGGAGTAAAAGTATCTTTATTACTGCTTGCACACTACCAAACTACCAAACTGAAATAGACTTTTTAATGCAACTTTGCCAAGAAATACGAAATAGCTTATTAAAATTTATTAAAATTTCGTGTAGGAGTATAACAATAGCAATATATTACTGCTTTGGCGTATCTTATCACTTTGCTTCCTCCTGCACTAAATTAATTATTAAAATAATTACAGAAATACAACAATAGAGATATATTATTGCGTTGGCGTATCTTATCTCTATTGCTATACGAAATTATTTTATTATTATTAAAAAAGTATTAAAAATAAAAAGTAAAAATAAAACTAAATTAAAATGTTCAAATATTTAAATAAAAATAAAACTAAAATTAAAATTGTTCGAAATATCATTTAAAATATTTTTATTTTGGTTCTTGTTCTTTTTTTTTTGGCGAAAAGGAATCTCCTGTTTTTCTTCCTTTTTTTCCGCAGCTATTTTATATCTTACCCTTTATTTACCTTTATCCATAAACACGAGGATATTATCTTTCATCTTGGGATGAAGGATGGTGTGCGACGCACAAGGATAATTTCATCCAAATAGTGACACCGTGTTTAGGACGTTTTCGTGCCACCTCAATAGGCTCAAAACGGGTAAATTTATCTTCGGAGTTTCCATTTCCATGTCCATTCTTTAAATTATTTATGAAACGCAGATCACGAACAAATATCTATATTAATAAATGATCATGCTCATATTTAATATTGCCGTTTTTTTTTTTTCTAAATTTGTTTCATTTAATTCTAAAAAAAAATGAAATATAGATTTTTAGACAAATTAACTCAAAACTTTTCAGAACTTCTTAATGATAAAGAAGAATACAATGTTATTATTGAAGTTGAGAATGAATCAAATAAAAAAACCTTCACTGCACACTCGGCCATCTTACGTTATCGATCATCCTACTTCAATAACGAATTAAAAAATACTATTCCCAACGTTAATAATAATATTAAAACTATAACCATACAAAATATTCCTGCTCAAGTATTTGAGATTATTCTCAAGTAAGACTTTATATAATTTTGTTAATTTTTAATTTAATTATTATGTATTAACAAAGTAATTTTCTATAATATAACAATTATATAATTTTATATAGATATATCTACTACGGAATTATTGACACAGAAAATATTGATACTAAGATTATTTATCAGTTGATGATCGCTGCTAATGAATTGAAGTTAAATGAATTATCTACGAAATTAGAAAGTCATCTTATTGAAATCAAAGCTTCTTGGTTAAAAACTCATTTCTCCTTCGTTTATCATTCAATTTTTATTAATAGCTTAAATAACAAATTTAAAAATTTAAAAAGATTTTGTAATGACATCATTGTTAAATATCCAAACGTTATTTTTGAATCTGCAGAATTCACTTCTCTTCATGAAGCTGCCTTAGTATCTATTTTGAAACGAGATGATCTACAGATGAAAGAATCAGAAATTTGGGATTATGTAATTAAGTGGGGAACTGCACAAAATCCTGCTTTGCCCAAGAAATTTGAAGAATGGACTGACGAAAACTTTGATACACTAAAAACAACTTTACAACAATGCTTACCACTTATTCGTTATTTTCACATTTCAAGTTCAGATGTTATGGATAAAATTAAGCCATATAAGAAAATTCTCGGCAAACAATTGTGGGATGATTTGAAATATCACCTTATTCTTCCAGACCGACCATTATCATCTATCGTTCTACCACCAAGAGTGCAGAAA
Source organism: Diversispora eburnea (assembly GCA_910592015.1). Taxonomy (NCBI): domain Eukaryota; kingdom Fungi; phylum Glomeromycota; class Glomeromycetes; order Diversisporales; family Diversisporaceae; genus Diversispora; species Diversispora eburnea. The sequence continues at coordinate 1,156 of CAJVPK010000363.1, read as the reverse complement.
ACACAAGAACTGCCACCGAGAATGAATTTAGTTCCTGAGCCATCACCAAGAGTTAATTTCCAAGAAAACCAAACAAAAGTGAACAAACCATTTTCAACTATTATTAATGAAAAACATGCAGCATTAATTTCGTCATGGATTGATCATAAACCAACAAATTATCCTTTATCGAATAATCCATATAAGTTTGAATTAATTCTTCGAGGAAGTGAAGATGGATTTGCACCGTGGATGTTTTGGGAAATTAGTCATGGGCATACCAATACAATTGTAATCTCTAAAGTTAAAGGAGCAGAGGAAATTATTGGTGGATTTAATCCAATAGCTTGGGATAAAACAAAAGTTGGTGATTTTAAAGCAGATGGCAGTTTCATATTTTCATTTAAAAGTGGAAATCCAATTCTTAGTAGAGTTAAAGATAAAAATAATGCTATACATTTTAGTACTAACAAAGCTGAAATTGGCCCAAGATTTGGAAAAGCCGAATTTATGTTGAAATCATGTAAATTTGATTTTACTAAAGATAGTCTTAGTCAGTGTCAAAATTCAAAATTTTATGAAAAATCAATTAAAAAAAAGAATATTGAATTTTCTATTACTGATTATGAAGTTTTTAAAGTCGTCAAAAAAATTTAGTATATAAGAATTTTTTTATTTTTATATTACGTTAATTTCTGTATTTTATTTCATGTGATAATTTAATTTAGGTAGCTTTCATATATACTTTATTAATAAACTATTTAATTTAGGTAGCTTTCATATATGCTTTATAAATAAACTATTTAATTTAGTTAGCTTTCACATACGCTTCATAAATAAACTATTATTTTCCATACTTTACTTAATAAACGTCCAACATTATTTGTTATTTGAGTTATCGATCGTATCGTCGATCATTTTCATTTAAAATGTTGTCGCAGTCTGCGCAGAACAATGTGGAAAGTTAAGCCAATCAGTCTCAATAAATTTAAGTCGATAAGTCAATATCTCAAAACACAGCAAGACAGGAAATCAGTCGATCTAAACCTGCTTACTAACACTTATAAACAACAATGCAATTACGTGTAATATCTGAAGGTCGATGAGCAAGTGGAGTAAAAGTATCTTTAACAACTACTTGCACACTACCAAAACTATTGTAGACTTTTTGATGTAA